>CM064519.1:17685397-17704992 GCA_032716605.1 Paralithodes platypus | reverse complement strand
ATTTCAACATTTCTCATTATATCCAAAGCCCAAAGTATGAAACGTTTTTAGTATTATATTTAAAAATTAAAACAAAACAAAATATTGTAAAATACTCTTATGCTTACCTGTTAATCGTGTGTGGTATCCGAGTGTCCAGACCCTACGTTCCCGGGTGATGACCTATGATGTTTCACCAACAGGTTATATGATGGTTCGTGCTTTGACCCTCGCTAACCATGACCAATAATAGTACTAGGTCACTGTAATCACCTAGCCCAGTACCTCAAGTCACCGTAACCCGGCCTCTGTTTTGGACCATGAACATACGGAGGTGACTGTACTACGCTATATTATCATGGTCGACTTGCGCCATTACCACTGCCATCATTCGGAGTCTGGTAGATCAATGGTCGGATCCTGGTGCACTGTTAATCCTGGCCTGGGATACCACACACGATATTCACCTTTTTAAGTCAATTTACAAATTTAATTTTATTTTATTGCGATTTGTTATTAATGTCATGGGAGTCGCTATATATATATACCGGTATATATATATATATATATATATATATATATATATATATATATATATATATATATATTTTTTTTTTTCCCCTTTGGAACACATTTCATCTCTTCATTTGAAGTACATTGGTCTGATGAAGTTATAATTATGCGAACCGTTGCCAACCAAGTGCTCCTCCTCATAGGTGTTTATCATAATATATGCTCTGTTTTTCTAAATATACATTATTTTTATCAGGTTACCAATGTTTGCTATGTAGAGATTTGTCCTGCTTTTGTTGGTGTGTGACTAATGTTTTCTTTCTTTCACAGGAGGAGGAGGATACATGACGAAGAAGAGTACACAGGAGAAAGAGAGGGAAGAGAAGAAAAAGGAAGAGGAGAAAGAGGAAGAAGTGAATAGCTAAAAACATGATATTATGAGAAATGCCACGTGTAATAAATGTATGCTATATAAATAAATAGATAATCAATAGGCTAGTCTGTTCATTGTGACACCCTACCTAGTCCCTTATAAATCAGGAAGGGCTGGAGCAAACGGGCTGTAAATGTCCACACCTATTTATTGAGTATAATTATCAGCTCCAGTATAAGGCGTGTGTGTTAGTGTGTGTGCGATATATATATATATATATATATATATATATATATATATATATATATATATAGAGAGAGAGAGAGAGAGAGAGAGATATGAGAGATTTTTTGTATATACAATTAGTTTGACCAGATCAGATAAATAGATAAATTTATAGATAGCTAGAGAGAGAGAGAGAGAGAGAGAGAGAGAGAGAGAGAAATTGATAGTTAGATAGATGTATAGATAGATTGATTGATAGATAGATATATAGAGAATAATTAATAGTTTGTGAGTTAGGAGAGGCTGGGGTTGGGAAATCGGGGCTCAGCATTAACATCTGATCCGACGTATTCGGGGTTATTATGTTAGTTTGTCGTCTTATTATTGTGGATTGAGGAATTTGAGGGCATTATAAGGGTAAAGACAGCCTCAATTAACGCTCTAACTTCCATATACCTTTCCTAATCTGAATAAAATCGTCTGATAACCATAAAACGGAAAATAAATGCGTAATCGGATCTTGAAAGGGTTAACTCACTAACTCTTGATACGGATATTTTGCTCCTAGGTTGAATAAAATCGCCTGCCGGTATCATAATGGACAAACTGATCTAAGTAAACATCAAAGCAATTATACATTAAGTTGAATAATCATAAACTAATTAGAGAGCCCAAGAACAGACTAAAATATAATAAGTTAAATACCTGCACAGAGGCTCTAACGAAGACAATTTAACGCTGCATAGGTACATTTAATAACAAACATTACAAGATTGAACAAGGATATTTGAATTGGTCAATAACTAATAAGAACAAAACATTAGAAACACAGCAAATTATTTGATAGGCCTTACACAAATAATAAATTAGCTGATATTTTATTCAGAGAGGAAGAAATCAGAGAGGATATAAAAAGAAATATACAAAAGAATGTGGATAGAAAGGCAAAAGTTAAAAATTCAGTAAATAACCTAAAACTAAATCAATAACAAATAGGGGGGGGTGGGGCGTTGAAAAGGTGATTTCCCCGAACAATCACCAGACCAGACGAAGACCAAGTGGCTTACCGAAATAGTGACGTTCAGTAATGAAACAAGGCTTAAGTAAATATAATTTAAAGGAGACAAAAATCGATCAAATTAAGAAGATAATTTATGATTGGGACCATACAAACTGGAAAAAATAACTCTACTCCAAGAAAAGTGTAAACCTGTATGCGACATATAAAAGCGAAATCAAGGAAGCTCCATTCTACGACAACAACCCATCATCAACAATATTCTTCAGATGCCGCTCCAACACCCTCAAGTTAAATGACCGAAATAGATTTGTCGATGGAGAAACAAAGTGCATAAACTGTGATGAACAATACGAGGATTTGAGTCACTTCATTCTGTTCTGTCCACAGTACAAAAACATAAGAAACAGTTGTACACTTTTTCAACAACCATATCAAGAAAACTGGCTAGAACTGTTGTTTAGTGATGCTATAGACAAAGAAAAATTATTATATATAAACTTTGGAAAGAAAGAGAAAAAATAAGAAAATCGACCACGTAAATAACAGACTAAAAAGCTCAACCACATAGCCACTCTAACACCTTCCTCTTCTCCCCTCTCAACACTCTTCTCTGAGCTAGTGCCGATGAAAATGGCATGGTCAGTTCTGTAAAGAAGGACGAGCTCATTAGCGGCGGATCCCCAGATCGACCGTGGTGATTGTCATCTACAAAAGTACACTAGAGCCACATAAGTAAAGAACAAAGGGGAGGCCGTTGTAAAAGGCTATCTCCCCCCTATCATCCGATGATTCCGATCCGATCCGACCAAAACAAACTACCCCGTGTTCTCGCCAGTGTTCAATAATTCGCTATTTATGCTCGTAATACAGTGCCAGTTGCTATAGGCTTGCGTGTGTGTGTACTTGAATCTCGTTTGCCATTGTTGAAGCTACCGTGGAAGCGGAAATAAGAAGAGGAAGGGGAGAACTGAGTGGATTTATTGGTGACTGAGATGCCGCTGTGGGTCTGCTAGAAGCTGCCGTGCAGGTTTTATGGTAAGTAGGCTAGCCTACTGCATAATTTTGCATGAAGTACCGTATTTCACTAACTCATTACTTTCTTAAGGTGATGTAGGAGTTATGGCCGTGGTTTTAATCAATGTTTACAAAGCATACGATTGTAGGGGGCATTGTTGTTTTTGTTTAGAAAACGGAATAATCTTGTCTTGGCTCGTGAGAGAAAACGTGAGCCTAGCCACCCATATTAGGCCTAGGCCTATGGTGAAATAATCGCCAAATGTGTTTTTCATGTTTTCCTTGTTATTTTCTTTCTAGGCTAGTTCTAGCCTAGGCCCTAGGCTATAGGCTATTATATTTTTCGGCAAGAATGTAGTTAGGCTACCGGGTGTACCGCCCGTCTTGTTTACACTACGCGGATGCTCGCCATCATGTTCCCGTCTATTTTGACTGCCTTTGGATACAAAAATACATTACCCTAACCAAACAACCTAACCTAACCTAACCTAGCCTAGTAGGCTAGGCTAGGCTATTATAGATTTATAAGTATTTATTTTATTACCGTACAGGCCTAAGTATTTATAGCCTAGATGATTTATGTTGTATGTCGGTAGTGGTACACCCGGTAACTACATCCTTCCCTATTTTTCTCATGATTTAGTTTCGGGGCAGTTAGGCTAGGCCTATTTCCAGATTTTTGCTCCTGATGTTAGCCTAGAGGCCTAGGCATAATAATAGGCCTAGTACAGTATGTACGGTACTGGATTGATATTTATGAATAATGAGTGTAGGCTATTTGGAACAATTTCGCTGGTATTGTGTTCCTTTATTTCAAAAATTTATTTTGCTAAATCGTTATTTCCACAGTGATTTTGATTAGTTTTTCTGTCTTATTGTGTCGTTTTTGGTTTGTTTATTTTGCAATTTTTTACATTTGTACCGTATTATTTCAATGCTGTAAATCTATTTATATCTAGTTTTACACCTGGTCGAAGCCATCGATATGTTATTTAGGCTTGTAGGCTATATTAGTGTAAAACTGGATTTTTCCGGTAAATCTTGAAGGTCATAATATTTATGGATGTTAACTATTTCTTAGAGCTGTATTTGGTATAGGGCCTAGTATTATTACGTATGCTAGGCTAGTAGGCTACCATTTCTCGAATGTATAATATCTGAGAAATGGTAGCCATCTAGCATACCGGTACCCGGTACGTAATAATACTTGCCCAAACACAGCTCTAAACTAATAATTCAAATCCATGAATATGAATCATCTCAAGGTAAACCTAATTCGGGACGTTTTTCCCCGTTTAGTACACTTGGACATAAATGTTGCACTTGTGACACACACGGTTCTCGGAAATCTCACCAGTTAGCCTAGATCTCAACCAGCGTCAAATTGTCAACTCAACTATTTCAACTATCTAATTCCAACCAGTGCCAAATAAGTTAACCCGTGGAGCCCCGGCTAGTTTTGTAATGTTTGTTCACCAGAACCCGGCCGGTTTTCAAAAAATGGTTTTATTCCAGAAACAATAGCGAATGGGTTAGGAATGAAGGAAAAACCACGAAAAACCGCTCAAAAAGCTTAAAGAATGGTCCTACAGAACCCCCGAAAACGTATTTTACAAGAGTAAAAAATTGAAGGCAATTACCCCAAAAAACCAGGTTATTGCGCGCTCACGCGCACGCACGTGGACTTTGAGAGTTTTCAACCATCGGCACGGTTGCGTGGGATACGTACACAGTTCCCATACAAATCTGAGCCCTCTCGAGTGGCTACACCTGAGGTTACGGTCGGAGCAATTAGGGTGACTCGTCAGACGCGTCGCTGGGGCTGTGCGTTACATACATCGCCGACGCGTCAGACGCGTCGCTGGGGCTGTACGGGTTAATGCTAGTTTATTTATAATCCTATCCTAACAACCTAACAGTATTGGTCGAGTTGGCAATGGTTGAGAGCTACTGGTTGAAACGGTCTTTTGGTTGACTTCTCCGGTCACCGCCACACACAAGTTTCATTGAGGTAATTCTTTTACAGCTCCTATTATCGATTTTACACTCTTAAGAGGTAAGGCCTAAAAAACAACCTGTTAAAAGGACCCAGTAGCATTTAAAACAAAAAAAATTGTGTTTAGGTGAGATAATTCCCCTCCATACCTTTTATCACTCCTCCACATGTGTCAGAATACTCTCCTTCCCCCCTCCCTTCAATTATTACCTATTTTTCCTCTTATTCCCTTGTTTATTGGTTTATTTACCTTTCCAACATCTCCAATCCGGTTCTAAGGCGTGTCCATATGCCTACCGTGTGTGTTGTGTAAGAGAGAGTGTGAGAGAGTGACTCAGTCAGGCTTCAGGCCTCGAGAGGGGAGGGTGTACGTTGCGCCTGCCTCACATTTCATGAATGACCGGTCGGCAATAATTCGCGATTTTGACCATCTAAATTCTAAACACTATTTCCACTTGTTTTATTGCTGTTACATGTTAATATCTTTATATTAAACGTAAAATAGGCGCATATGAATAAGTAACAACGATATTTATCGTAAAATTATGATTTTAGGCGGGAATGAGGCCTAATATCATCGTCTGGCGGTAGGGTGTCCATTACACACAGCTCGCCTTTAAGGGGTTAACATGTGTTTAAAACACCATTAATCTCTGAACTGCGCATGTGGGTAATTAGAAACGTCTGCCTGTGCTGACGTATTTGAGCTGTTTCCATCACTAAAATATTCATTTTACCATAAATAGCATTAATACTTATCCATATGCGCCTATTATAGGTTGATTATAAAGGTATTAACCTGTTACAACAATAAAACGAGTGAAAACAGCGTTTGGATGGTCAAAATCGGCGATACAGGCCGCGAGTTACATAATGTATGGGTGAGGCAACCTCCTTTCCCGCCAATTTCCCCCAAGGCCACTGAGTCACTGTCGATCGATACTCTCTCTCTCTCTCTCTTGCACTCGCTTGCTAACAGTGATGACAATGCCCTGCTTGCAACTCGCTAATGTTAGCACGAAAATATACCTCAGAATAAGGGAATAACAGGGAAAATAGGTGATAACTGAAGGAGGGGAGGAAAGTGGGGAAGGAGGGGAGATAGAGGACTGATATTTTGCATGGCCCAAGGGCAAAAAAAAAAAAAAAAAAAAAAAAAATTGTTTTTTTCGATGTTTAAATTTTTTTTTTTTTCTCTGACTCTTAAAAGTCTTCCTGCAGTTCCCGGGTTAAGGCATTTAGTACGAAGGATGATAATATTTGTATCCTTTAATGTCTTATGAAAGGCCTAATTAAGCTAAGAGTAGCTTACCTATGTCAGCCTAGACGTAGTCTACGTTAATTGATGCACAACTTCATGTGCTGCGACAACACGTATCCTACCATTTATATTAAACGTAAAATAGGCGCATATGAATAAGTAACAACGATATTTATCGTAAAATTATGATTTTAGGCGGGAATGAGGCCTAATATCGTCGTCTGGCGGTAGGGTGTCCATTACACACAGCTCGCCTTTAAGGGGTTAACATGTGTTTAATACACCATTAACCTCTGAACTGCGCATGTGGGTAATTAGAAACGTCTGCCTGTGCTGACGTATTTGAGCTGTTTCCATCACTAAAATATTCATTTTACCATAAATAGCATTAATACTTATCCATATGCGCCTATTATAGGTTGATTATAAAGGTATTAACCTGTTACAACAATAAAACGAGTGAAAACAGCGTTTGGATGGTCAAAATCGGCGATACAGGCCGCGAGTTACATGATGTATGGGTGAGGCAACCTCCTTTCCCGCCAATTTCCCCCAAGGCCACTGAGTCACTGTCGATCGATACTCTCTCTCTCTCTCTTGCACTCGCTTGCACTCGCTTGCTAACAGTGATGACAATGCCCTGCTTGCAACTCGCTAATGTTAGCACGAAAATATACCTCAGAATAAGGGAATAACAGGAAAAATAGGTGATAACTGAAGGAGGGGAGGAAAGTGGGGAAGGAGGGGAGGTAGAGGACTGATATTTTGCATGGCCCAAGGGCAAAAAAAAAAAAAAAAAAAAAAAAAATCGATGTTTAACCCGTACAGCCCCAGCGACGCGCCTGACGCGTCGGCGATGTATGTAACGCACAGCCCCAGAGACGCGCCTGGCGCGTCACCCTAATTGCGCCGACCGTAACCTCATGTGTAGCCACTCAAGAGGGCTCAGATTTGTATGGGAACTGTGTACGTAGCCCACGCAACCGTGCCGATGGTTGAAAACTCTCAAAGTCCACGTGCGTGCGCGTAAGCGCGCAATAACCTGGTTTTTTGGGGTAATTGCCTTCAATTTTTTACTCTTGTAAAATACGTTTTCGGGGGCTCTGTAGGACCATTCTTTAAGCTTTTTGAGCGGTTTTTCGTGGTTTTTCCTTCATTCCTAACCCATTCGCTATTGTTTCTGGAATAAAACCATTTTTTGAAAACCGGCCGGGTTCTGGTGAACAAACATTACAAAACTAGCCGGGGCTGGGCGGGTTAAAATTTTTTTTTTTTTCTCTGACTCTTAAGAGTCTTCCTGCAGTTCCCGGGTTAAGGCATTTAGTACGAAGGATGATAATATTTGTATCCTTTAATGTCTTATGAAAGGCCTAATTAAGCTAAGAGTAGCTTACCTATGTCAGCCTAGACGTAGTCTACGTTAATTGATGCACAAATTCATGTGCTGCGACAACACGTATCCTACCATTAGTAGATTTTAATTCTCATTTGTTGCGGAAATGTGTTTTATTCCAACTCCCCACCCCCTTTGGGTTAGATTAGGGTTTTTCCTCAACAAATGTGAAAGTATCACAGGAAAAAAGATGAATAGAATTATTACCCTAGGCCTAGCCTAAAATAATAAATAATAAATTATGTTGTGAATAAACAAAAATTAGCCTAGGCCTACAAGGTTTATTTTAAAAAGTTAGGCCTAAGTATGGTATTCTGGTTGGGCTAGCAATGCATAGCTTGGTGTAAGCATAGTAAAGTAGAGGGTAAAGAAGGTGTTCGCAGGCGTACCGTCCTCCTTGTTAACATAAGTTGCACGCTTGGTTACGTTTGCGTCTAAATTTACTGCTTTTTTTAATAAATTATTCCACGGCCAGCTGTTATTAGTCTCATCCTGGTAATATACCGGTATATGATGATGGCAATAAGTCATGGGCGGTGAGGGGGACAAAGCCCGGCAAGAATGTAGTTACCGGGTGTACCGCCCGTCTTGTTTACACTACGCGGACGCTCACCATCATGTTCCCGTCTATTTTGACTGCCTTTGGATACAAAAATACATTACCCTAACCAAACAACCTAACCTAACCTAACCTAGTATTATAGATTTATAAGTATTTATTTTATTATAAGTATTTATAGATGATTTATGTTGTATGTCGGTAGTGGTACACCCGGTAACTACATCCATCCCCAAAGCCCCCCTCAACCTATCATTATATCCCACGGCCAACTATTGATTAATAGGTTGAGGGGGGGCTTTGCCCCCCTCATCCCCCATGACTTATTGTCATCGCCATGTATATTTCCAGCAGGGGGGCAAATAACGGCTGGCCGTGGGATAATTTTGTAAAAATAAACAGTAAATATAGACGCAAACGTAACCAAGCGTGCAACTTATGTTAACAAGGAGGACGGTACGCCTGCGAACACCATCTTTACCTTCTACTTTACTATGCTTACACCAACTGAGCCTGGAACTTCATGTAAACAAGGAGGATGGTACGCCCGCTAACACCACCCTTACCAAGGTACTGTAAGAGTTGTTTTAGCGGGCGTACCGCCCGCTTTGTTTACATAGCCTAGTCGCACACTCTCAGTAAGGCTATATTCGCATCTAATTTGACTGCTGTTATTTGCCCCTGCTGGTAATAGGCTATATATGATGATGACAATGTCATGGGGGTAGGGGGGGTCAAAGCCCCCGTCACCCCATTATTGTATCCCACGGCCAGATGTTGGGTAAATTGTTTTGTTACCAGCTGTGGGATGCAATAATGGGTTGAGGGGGGCCTTGCCCCACCTAACAAAAATGGAGTTGTGAATAACAAAAATATATTACTCTATAGGGTAGTCTAAAAATAAAAACAATATGCTAGGCCTATTTTGTAAAGTTAGGCCTCGAGGTGTTGTGAATAAAAAAATATTACCCTAGGCCTAGGCTAGGCTAAGTCTGGCATTTTGGCTTGGCTAGAACTGCCAAAGTGTAGGCATAGTAAAGTCTGGTATTTTGGTTTTGCTAGCCCTGCCTAGGTGTAGACATGGTAAAGAAGAACAATAGGCAAGAATGTTAAGTGCGGGCGTACCGCCACCCTTGTTAACTATGCGGAGCGGTAGTGGACGCTTGCCATCATGTTCCCGTCTATTTTGACTGCCTTTCGATACAATAATCTGTTGAGGGGGCATTCACATATTGTCATCATCATATACAGTATATTGCCAGCAGGGGGCAAATAACAAAAAAAAAATTCGCCGTCAAATTAGACGCGAACTTAACTATGGCGATCGACAAATGTAAACATGACGGCGGTGGGGGAGGCGTCGGACGTTTGCTATCATGTTCCCGTCTATTTTTAATGCCATTGGATACAGTAATATGTTGAGGGGGGCTTTGTCCCCCCTCACCCTCCCATGACATATTGTTATCGTCATATATATTGTAAGGCAGGGGGCAAATAACCGAAAATATCGCCGTCAAAATAGACGCAAAGTTCACCGCGGCGATCGCCCTATGTACTGTAAACATGACAACCGTACGCCCGAAAACTACATCCATCCCGAACAATATACCGGTTGGCCTACTGCAGTTAAAGTATAAATAATGCACTAATTTCCCAACTATCAATGATCAATCCGTCATAAATCCTTTAACTTAGGCCACAAACAGGCTTCCCGTATATGTGTAGGCATAGCTAGGCTAATTTCTTATCTCATCAATTGACAAGATACTCTATTAATCTTCCTGTTGGCTGTGTTTGATCGAATTAGCCATGCTAAGCGATGAAAGGCTCATAAATTTAATTATATTTTGTTCTTCTTGGTGGCTTCGGTCATGTGGGTGAGATATTGTTTATTTACAAAATGACTTAAGCTCAGTGAGTGGCCAAGCTCCTGATTGGTCAAGAGAAGCCTCAGCGAAAGGGAGCCGTAAGGGAGCCTAACGATGCATTCGTGAATACACCTTCCGCACTCCCTCAGGAACGATCGTAGATGTCTGTACGACATCGCACGCTACGACCGTTAGTGAATCCAGGCCATGGTACGGTACAAATTGATTGCTGTATCGGCATATGACTTATTAACCAAACATTCCCTTTCTGATGTGTTCTATGACTATATTGATAAGTCCTAATTCCCCCCTCCACCCCCCAACCATAATTACCGCCTACTTTTAACTAAATATGTTTGTCCATTTTATTTTATTTTATGGTGCATTCAACTATGCAACATTAAAAGAATTCTGCGACGTTAGGCTACATGTTCCTCTGGCTGGAGTATCAGAAATCTCGTACCGTACCGTACTAGGGCCTAGCCTCCCTGTCGTGATATGCCCTTAATCCCTTCTGTACCGGCGACCTCCTTTTCGTTATATTTTGGTAACTATTAGAAGGAGTAGCTGGGTGATTTACAGCGTGCATTCGACAAAGTCCTTCTGTGCTTTGCAATGCTTGTTTGATGTTTGAGATTAATAAAATATTTTGCAATGTAATATTATTTTGCAATAGCTTAAATTTCTTTCATACCAGCATAAAATACAATTGTTCATCTATGTCCTATCAACTTTTAAGAAGCTTACTTCCATTGTGTTAGGCGTGAGGGGCGTGGGAAGGGAGCAAACTTGACGCACATACGACCACTATGGCTGCTTGGCTGAGAATCACTCCCTTCTCTCCCTGCACCGACGCACAGGGAAGGGGTAGAGGGCTGTGATTGACTGGAAATTATGACGAAAGGTTCCCCTATTTGTTGAAGCAAACCCAAGCCATCTACGTCATCAATGGCGCGAAAAACAGCCCTCCAAAAACACGCATTTAAAGATCCCGTGTGGGGTACCTGTCCGCTAAAGGGTTAATGCTTCCCATCTTCAGTTCAGTTCAGTTGATGGTCGGAAAGACTAAGCCTTTACAACGGCGCTTTCTTACGGTTTTGGTTTTAGTTTTATTTATTTATGTGTCATGCTCTTTCACTGTGATTCTTTTATAAGTTGCTCATGTTACCTCCAAATCTTGTAGATGAAATATTTGGTTCTTGTAGTACCGTACAGTATATTCTTCATAAAAAAACAGTCTTCCTAGTAACTTATCCTCGTCTTCGATGTAAGGTTGTTGCAGCAATGACTCCACTCTTCTCTCCTCCGTAAATTCCCTGCACCATAGTACAAAGTGCTTTAGATTCTCCATCGCTGCTCCACACAAGTCACATTTAGTATCACCTCCACTGTGTCTGTTTCTATCTTTAAGCTGTAGGTTGTTGGTTCTTCCTTTGAAAAAGATCACTGATGCTGGTCGGTTGTCATATAGTCTCTCTTCTCCTTTGATCTTCTGATTCCAAGTTCTGTAGATCTTCAGACTAGATTTTTCATTTAGTTCCCTTTTCCACATTTGAGTATCCCAGTCTCGTATTTTCATTTTTAGTTCGTCCTTGGTTATTGTCCTTAGTTGCTTGTAGTCCGTTACTATGTTTTTTATATGATTCTTGATTGTCTCTATCCAGTAATGGTTTTTGAAGGTCTTCCTTTCTTGTAGCACTCTCCTCAGTAGCTCATTTTCTACTCCTTTCTCGCATTCTATGTATTGTAGATATTTAATTTGTCCTATAACTTGAAGTCATTGACGATGATCCAACTTCTCCCCTCAGAGCTGCAGTTTGGGCATACCTTGGTGCACCAAGAATCTGTTTATATACTGAGTTCTCAATGCTTTGTAATTTTTGAATTTCACTCTTAGTGTATCCAAGGATATTTATTTTTTCTTCTGGCCTTTCTTTCATGTTATATATCAGTATGTTGTTCTTGTCTTTGATTATACTTAGGCCACATTCTTGACCAATGTTGGTTATTTCGTCTATCATGTCTTCGGCTTGTTTTAAAGACTGTGTCAAAAGCAAACCGTCGTCTGCAAAGAAACTTAGGGCATTTAGCGTAAACAAGTCATCCTGATAGCCACTAGCCATATTTTCCAGCTTTGTTATTATTTCGTAGGTTATCATCCTAAAGAGAGTTGTTGAGCCTGTGCATCCCTGTCGGATACCACTTGATATGTCTATTTCCAGATTTTTGTCGGTACCGTACTGTACTTTTGTGGTGTCCCCAGTGTAGATGTTGGCTAGTGTCTCAATAACTTTTGGATGGATCTTGTATTTCATCAGGACCTCTACCCCATTGGCTGCAATTTCCAGGCTATAAAAGCCTGTAAAAAAACTTAAAAATCAAGTGTCAGTGGGTGGGAGCGTGAGGGACCCACCTTCGACCCTCAGAGCAGCGATCCGTTCATTGAGGGAGACTGTGTCTCGCGCAGGTGTCTCACAACAGTGTTGCCGAGCGAGCGAGAGTTAATAATTAGCGGTTTTCCAGCATGTCTATGGCAACGCTGCGGGTGAACCCCGCCACCTACGAAGCTCGTTCTGGTCTTATTTTGAAGCTATTTTCACCTAGTTTTAGGCAGAATACAGTTCATATAATGCAGATGCTTGATTAATCATTCAGGAGTGCCTGAACATGCCCGCAGCGTAAGTGTTAATAACTTGCCCCTCTGTACAGAGTCAAATGCTTTCGCAAAGTCTACCGATATGACCAGTAGGGGTTTATTTTTGATAAAGCTCTTATTAATGAGATACTTTAGGAGATTCAACTGAACTGAACACAATAACCGGTACAGTGCCACCCTGTGCCAATATTGTGACCACCGTACCGGTCAGACCTTTGATAGGAGGGTTGTGATATTATGGTGCTAGACCCTCCCCATGGCTCCCAACACAGTCCACTACTAACATACACTCTACCTTACACAATCAATAATAAAGCTCTGCATATATATTAAGTCTTCCTCATGTATTATGGAGACAAATAAATTAGATCTTGTAGAAGATAGACATGACTATTGATAGCTATTGTGTACCTTTTTCATCTGCATGGCTATTTAATGACTTGGCCTGGTACTCTTAATATACTAGTATTTTAATGAACACACTTTAGGTACTAGTCTTTTTGCATGTTTATATAATCATTATCTGGCTAATCAGAGAGGTATCAAAGTTCAATTAACAATTATTCATAATCCTACGTACTAATAATACAATTAGAGTCCTTTAGGTATTAGTAAATAATAGTGGTGTGTGTGTGTGTGGGGGGGTGGGGGGGGGGGGGGAAACATGGATACTCGTGGAGCCACTTGATCCCGAAGAGCTAATAATAAAAGACGAGATGCAAAAATGTCTCTCTCTCTTTTTGTTTTATTTATTTATTTTTGTATATAAACAAACATCGACAAAAAGTAATCCACTGGAGATCAGCCTAAAAGTACAGAATCCCCGAGAGTGTGTCCCGTAAAATGTGTGGTGCCAACGTTTGAGAGGTGATAAAAACGTTGTGTCCGCCAGATGGGGACCCGAGACGGGCAAACAACCGGAAGGTAAAAACGTTCTCGTTAAGGGACCCCACCTCGTTTTTTTTCTCTTTCCCTCCCTCTCTTTTTGGCTTGTATCCATTCGGCCCCATTCAGTCTACTGTTTTAAGACGTTTACACCCATCCAGGTGTCAATATTTTCCTGGCGAGCGGTAGCGAGCCAGTATACAGTATATATATTTTTGGTTTACAGCAAGCTAAATTTGTACATTTTTCGATAGATTTTTTTTTCCGGCGAAGCCGGATTTCTCCATACAATGCTGGCTCGCTATTGCTCGCCAGGAAAAAATCGACACCTGGATGGGGATAAACGTCTTAAAACAGTTGGCTGAATAGGGCCAAATGGATACAAGTCGGAGAAAGAGAGAAAAGGAGAGAAAGATAAACAAAAACAGGTGATCCCCCCTTGAATGAAAGGTAAACATCCGAAATGTTTTGCTCCAGGGATAATGACGTTGTTGAGGAGCAGGACAAAAGGGGTAATTAAGTGGAAGTTGTCGGTGGTAGATGTTAACCCCTTCAAGTATTTCGAGCGCTAACGAATGTCAATGGAAAACTGATGTATGATGTATTGTTATTTATGAATTAGAACATTCTATAGTAAACAGCATATACAGCAAGATAATTGAGAGAGAGAGAGAGAGAGAGAGAGAGAGAGAGAGAGAGAGAGAGAGAGAGAGAGAGAGAGAGAGAGAGAGAGAGAGAGAGAGCACAAACAACAGAAGAGAGGGAGATATTAAAGACGCAGGATTATTAAAGAAACCGACAGTATCTCTTTCACTCTCTCTCTCTCTCTCTCTCTCACTCACACACTCTCTCTCTCTCTCTCATTAATATCCGGTCATGCCCTACAATCTCACGGTCGACGTTTTTTTTTTTTTTTTTTTTTGCCTCATCGAGATTTAAAGTTTTACTGAATTACTATAAAAGTGAGGAAAGTTAGCCCCAGGAAAGATTAACTCGAGATCCTGCATTAAGGTAAGACTCGACAACTGTAGACATTTTGAGCCGTAGTCATATTGAACCCCAGAACACACAAATTAATATATTCATTTCAGTACCGGTGCCGTCATTTTAACCCCTTTAGCACCAGGAAGTCTTTTTACCTCTGATTCTGGCTAAAATTGAACGATTTTGTGCATTTTAAGAAGGACCTATGTTACTAAGAGGGTTTATTGAGATCGCATTTACCCACTTAAGTCGTAGAGGTAGATTATAAACAAAAGAAAATAGTCTAATGGTACCGTAACCAGAATATGATGAAAATTACGTCATGGTGGTGAAGAGGTTAACTATACTCTGGCTAGTATACGACGATTATATTCAGTTTTAGAAGGACCTCCAGCAATTAACAGTCTTCGATATATCTCACCTGATCTTTTATACTACCACATGTCCTTCTAAACATGATCACAATCGTATAAATATATAGGTAGCATCAAATATATAAGACGTCACCGGGACAGAAGGGGTTAAAGAGCAATATATTAAATTAAATAACTATATCTATATCACTATATCTAGGCCGAAAAGCTTGAACCCCAACATCTCACAACTCAACAAGAAAATCTCCAACCCAAGAGTGAAACGTTATTCTCAGTCTTTCTTTTATTCAACTGCTGAGCTCTGGAACTCTCTTCCAGAATCAGTCTTTCCCTCTTCCTACGGTATGACTTAAATTGCATCAAACTCCGTGTGTCCAGGCATTTTGGCTCGAACGTCCCTTGATTTTGGCCCTGTCACTATTTCAACTCTGGGGATGGCACTCGATACAGGCAGTTCTGCCTTTTGTCTCCCTCACTCAATTAGAAAAAAAAAAAAAAATGGATAAGAGTCAGTCAGTAAACAGATGAGGCAATATGTATCCTATTTACTCCAGCCCTTTTTTGAGTAACAAGAAATCCGGGGAAAAGATGGCTGGGCTAGTTATAGTGAACAGATCATGCATAGATGTAGTTGTATATAATTATCTAAAGTGTTATATAATAGCTTATTGGCTTAGCTTTCTAGGAGTGGTTTAGTGTTTAGAATGGCATGTTGTCCGATCTCTGTATTATAAAGATCTCATGCCTGGAGGGGAAACTTTAGTAATCAGCTACAGACAAATGTTCGTGAGCTCTTGCGACTTTGTTATGCAAATATATCCATTTAGAATGATGTTCCGATCAAATCAGCTGTATATCTATTAATGCATAATATGCATTTATTACTATATCGCTGATTAAATCTGAACATCAATCTAAAAGGATATATTTACATGAAGAAAATGGCAAGATCTTTCAAATATTTGTCAGTAGCTGTACAGTCGTGCTAATAAGTGATATCTCGGCATCAAGTATGTTTTTTTTATCAATAATTGGTATCAGCAATATCTAAGCTTCATTTCTTCATATTGAGTAAAATATACAAACATGTCCCTACACTTACCCACCTTATTCAACATCTGACAGACATTAATACAGCACAGAGAAAGCCAAACGTAATGACAGCTGGGACATGACTTATTAGCGCGACCGTACCACGCAATATTAGATAGTAATAATCTCCTTCCGTTCATTATGAAATACCGGTACGCTCTCAATGATATACCCGAGCACATACAGTACACTATTATGAAGATTATGGAGTTCATCTTTTATGAAGATTATGGAGTTCATCTTTTATGAAGATTATGGAGTTCATCTTTTATGAAGATTATGGAGTTCATCTTTTATGAAGATTATGGAGTTCATCTTTTATGAAGATTATGGAGTTCATCTTTTATGAAGATTATGGAGTTCATCTTTTATGAAGATTATGGAGTTCATCTTTTATGAAGATTATGGAGTTCATCTTTTATGAAGATTATTTTTTATTGTAGTGGATTTTATATCTATCATCATCTCATCTACTACTCGTATTGTTTTTTCTATGTGGATGAGGGAGACAAAATGTGAGTGCCTCCCCCAGAGTTGAAAGAGGGACAGGACCAAAATCAAGGAATTTTCGAGCCATAGTGTCTGGACACACGGAATTTGAAGCAATCTAAGTCATAGGATAGGGGAAAGATGGATTCAGGGAGAGAGTTCCAGAGCTCAGTTGTTGAATAAAAGAAAGATTGGGAGTATCGCTTCACTCTTGGGTTGGTGAGTTGCACAGAGTAGGGTGGGATTATGTTGCAAGAGGGGTACTACGTACCTTCTCCCTCATGTTTAGTCCCATTAGTTTTGAAATTTAAAACGTTCACCCCCATTTCATTATCAATATTAACACCTGTCGCACATTTTAGGTGTCGATTTCTTTCTGGCGAGCAATAGCCAGTCTGTAATTTAGCCGGGACCCTTTCTACTGAAAAATGTACAAACTTCATCTCGAAGGGGTGGGGTGGGGGTGTGGGGGGGGGGGGGGGGGGGGAAGAGGTGTCTTGGGAGTATTTTTACTTTTAAGCTTGATGGGGGTCTAAGGATCAAACTACAGTATAAAGATTCCCTGAATATATCTTTTGGCTTTCTCAGAATTTGTTCATCTATTATAATCGTCTCTCTCCTCTTAAAAATCCTACTTCCAATTTTGTATGTCTGCTGTCTGTCTGTCTGTCTGTCTGTCTGTGACTTATATGTTATGGGAAGACCAACCATAATATGAGGGGCGAAAAATGCCTCTCTCATGAAATAATCGCGTGTACAGTACTATTTTCTCAGAGACCATTACATTTAAGGTCTGCCTTTAAATATCCCGTCGTATTTCCACCCACTTGTCCTCATTTATTCTCTCTCTTGACGTTTCCTTTGGCCTCCATATTTATCATGTATTCTCTCTCTCTCTCTCTCTCTCTCTCTCTCTATCTATCTATCACACACACACACACACACACACACACACACACACACACACACACACACACACACACACACACACCTCCCCGTGGCGTAACTGATAGCGCGTCTGGCTCACAACCAGAAGGTCCCGGGTTCGAGACCCGGGCGGGGAAGAGACATTTGGGCAAGTCTCTTAACGGTGTAGCCTCTGTTCACCTAGCAGTATAAATAGGAACCTGGTATAAGTGGACGAAGTTGTGACGTCCCATCTGGGGTTGGTGATCGGTTACAAGGTGAGATGGGTATCGTACTGGTCAACCTAAGCTACTGGTCAACCTAAGCCTTCGGGTGAGACTGGTACCGTAGTGAGAATGGTACCGTACAGATTAACCCTAAGCCTTCGTTTCCAGATGTCGCCAATTGGCTAAAATACAGACTACACACACATCCACAGCCATTCCAACGATACATAAACACTTAACATGCATTTCACGCAATACATTCCCAGTTAAGGAGGCGCGATAATAATGAGCTTAGCTCGCATTGCGTGGATTCCCCTTGACGAACAAGTAACTGAGTAACACACACACACACACTTACACTTACACACTAATCCTGTATACAATCAACCAACCTTTTTTTCTGTTGGCAGGAAAATTGAATACAAAGTATTTTTCATAGTATGATTTAATACATTCGGAAATGAAAAACAAATGAACTCTGATTGGATTGACAGGTGATGAGGCGGAAAGCTGAGCAGAGAGAGAGATAGAGAGAGAGAGAGAGAGTGAGAGTGAGTGAAAGTGCGAGAGAGAGAGAGAGATATATTGTAAGATAAACTATAAAACAGCTTGGTTTATCATATATTGAAATCTTTAGATGTTCCATTTTATATTTAGTGTTGACAAATATGTATACAGTTTTATTTCCTGATCTTTCAGAAATATGCTACATATTTATTCCACTTCCATGATGCCTCTACAGTAAATCTTCCCCATGCTCAGTGCTATATGTTTTCAGGTATTGGCATCTCGTAAATTTTCCAATATACCATGGCACTTTTCTGACTTGAGACACTATATAATTTCTATGCACACTTTTCATTTGTCAGTTATGGTCTACTTTCAGCGCTTCTCAACTTGTGAATCCTATCTCTTGAATATCAATCAAAACGTCCAGTATACGATCAAAACTCTCATCATTATCCTACTTACAATCATCACCATCTCTATCTTCATTTTCATATTACCCACTTATATAATAGAGACTTATTACATTATACAATTCTATATTTCATCGCCAGTGAATCTCGTCATCGTCACACCACCAATACACAGCAGAGCCACTCCAACAGCTTCCTCCCTTTTCAACACCCCCTCTCCCTTCACCTGACCTGACCTGACCATCATCACCATCTCCCTCGCTCTCCAACACCCCTTCTCCCCTCTCTCAACACTCTTCGAAAAGTAGATACCGTACGAGGTGCTGTTGTAAAGGCTTATCCCTCAATACCTTCACCTGACCTGACCATCATCACCATTTTCCTCTTCATCACCATTTTCCTCACCATCACCCTCCTTTTCCTCACCATTTACACTACCCTCATCACCATTTTCCTCACCATCATCCTTTTCCTCACCACTTACATGACCATCATCACCATTTTCCTCACCATCATAATCCTCTTCCTCACCACTCACACGACCATCATCACCATTTTGCTCACCATCACCATCCTCTTCCTCACCACTCATACTTAGACCATCACCATCATCATCCTCTTCCTTACCACTTACACAGCCCTCATCACCCTCCTCTTTCTCACCACACACACGACCATCATCACCCTCCTCCTCCTCACCACACACACGACCATCATCACCTTCCTCTTCCTCACCACTTACACGACCCTCATCACCATCTTCCTCCTCATCACCACCCTCTTCCTTACCACTCACACGACCCTCACCATCATCACCCTCCTCTTCCTCTTCACTTACACGACCACCCTCACCACCACCT
>CM064519.1:17642897-17680397 GCA_032716605.1 Paralithodes platypus | reverse complement strand
TTCAAACAATGAGAATTTGACACAAAAGTGTTTTACACATTTATAAAAGTAAATGGCTGTAATGAACAATAACGTTGGTTTATCTTATAATATTAAACTGTATTTCCTCTGACCTCTCTGTCGGAATATGTTAACATTTTGCAGTAACCTAATCGCACACAGCTCTTACGTGCAGATTCGTAAGAAGTTGGTCTCAGAAAATTACGCCCTCATTGATATTATCAATAATTACACCTATTCCGGTGTACACCATTGCAAGTGACATTTAAAATTGTATAATAATTCAATGATTTATTTTTAGGTACCGGTATATTAGTCGATGAATAAGAGATAAATGGGTATGGCAACATGAAATGCAAACAGGTGTTCAGTGTCAATTATTTATTTTGGATTGTAACCAATACACAATACAATACTACTTTACACAATATATATTCATGTGAAAATATAATCACTCTCTTAGCAGCTGATTGTTCCATATCTTATTGGAAATGGAATAGTATTATTCGTAGGTCACGGCCAGTATATCTATATTCCCCGCATACCACACAGCTGTGGCCAACGTTTGGGGCCATGTTTGTTTATTCCGCCACACCCCATCGCATCGTTCCTGCCATTTATTGTAACCAGACATACGACACGCCGGCGATCACAGCACCATCTATTGATCAAGCTATGTCATTATCTTGGTTTCAGAATCCACCATAAGAGTTGACATTCCGTATATTCTTTCCTCCGTGGTTAATATTAGGCCAGGATTTATGTCTTAAGCCGGTATCACACGAGTGCTTTTTCCCTCAACATTTATATTCAACACTGGTCTGGCAGATCATGAGCTAAACATTTGAAATATATGTCACCTAATTTCATCTACCATCAGTCTAGTTTCTGATACCGGTGCAAAATAATACAGAAAGGTTGCCAGAAAAATGTTGACTATATAAAAACCCTCATGTGATACTGGCTTTAGAGTGTACAGGTGTTGGTGTTATTCTCACTAGAAAATCTGGGGAGCGTTTGTGAGATCACTTGTTGCCACACATAATACTTCAATCTCTCAAGCCTAGAGGCGAAACATGTACTAATCCATAAATATTTTCCTACATCGAAAAGTTAATGCAACCAAATTGTACAGTATTGTACATAATGCATAGTGTTTAATTTCCTAATTTCATAGCTCTAATTGAGAAGGCATATTTTCGATATTGATCAGCAACGCTACGTATTGGTTGAGGCAACACAAGCCTGATGTGTGTTGTCAGTCTCACTATGTAGCTGTACAGGTCAATACCAAAAATATATATTCGCAATTAGAGCTCCAAGAGATAAAACTGAACAAAATACATTTGGTTGATCAATATTTGATTGCATCCACTTTTGTATGCAGCTACATTTTCGTTATTTCTCTGTGTTTAGTATTGCACTACTCAATACCGTATTGAGGCTGGCAACACTCGCCTGGTCTGTAGGTGTGTTATTCTAGTAGTGAGGTGGTTGTGGCGTGTGTGGTGGTGCGGGCTGGACTTGATTGCTATTAATTTGGTTGCGTGTTCTCTGGGACATCTTTTTCTGGGAAGATTACAACCCGTGCAAACTTTTTTTGTTGAGAAAATTACGCCCTGCGAAGGTTGTAGACGGATAAGAAACTAAACTGCCAAACTACAGCTTTAACTCCGGATTTGGTAGAGGTATGTAATATTGGAGTGTATTATGATTCTGCTGATTAGTTCGACAATATTTTTCGCTCACGTAAAACCCATTGACCGCTTGCATAGATTAACGCGAATGATGACTATAGCTTACAATCGCTTTGTTTGTGAGAACAGCATGTTATTTGCCAGGTAACAACTCTGGTGACCATTGTTGTTACATTTTCGCTTCAACAGGTAAAAAAACGTGGGATATTGGGCCACATTTTCAATCACCATTCAATACTTTTTTTTCCTACAGCGATTACGATTCATTGTATTTACGAGGCCTATGAAAACATGTTTTGATCATATAGGAAGGGTGTCACTCTGAATGGTAGGTTGTGAGGCTTCTAGCAAAGTTGCCAACGGGCACATTTTGGTAGAGTGGTAAAGCCAAACTCTTGTTTATCTATAAACGGTCATGAATTCACACATACAATAGTGTTCCTGCTCGGTCGGGTTGCGTTTGTAATGGGAATAGGGCCCTTCGTATTGTCACCCATAGATACCAATGGTGATAGATGTTTTCTTGTGATTAATCTAGGAGTCAGTTACACATTTACTCCCGTATTTTCCGTCAAAAAAAACAACAACGATTTCGTATCGGTTTTATTTTGTCGACCATACACACACACACAGACACACTCACATACATATAGCCTGCGCACACACACACACACACACACACACACACACATACACACACACACACACACACACACACACACACACACACACACACACATACACACACACACACACTTACAATAAAAAAAACACTGGTTGTAGTTATGGGGAACAATACTAAAGTCTTAACGACGAGGATGACGTATGGGGCACATTAGCCTTTTGTGGCCCCTTCTGGATTAATGGCCCTAGGTCAGAGGAGAGGGCAAACCTCTGAGGCACTGTAAGCCTACCTACTGAAATTCAGATAATATTTCAATAATTAAGAATAGCCATGTTCAAATGTAGTGCAAATCATATAAACATATAAGCAAACGTTACATATATATATATATATATTGACACCTAAATGGCACGAAAAGTCTTAATATTGACAAAGAAATGGGGCGAAAGGTCTCAAAATCGCCAAACTAACGGAACGAACGTCTTAAATTCTCAAAACTAATATGCTAAACATGAGGGAGAAGTGGGTTCAGAAAAAGCGACTACCTCCCCCTTAAAGAAACAACCAACACGTCAGTTTACAGTAACTTGGATCGAGTCTAAATTTACCTTTCAATGGAACTACATATGAAGACACTGTTATCATTAAGGGGAGGTTTTTAGTTTGGTCCCTAGATATCCATCAAGCTTAAGATTACACCCCCTTGAGCCCCTTTCGAGATAAATTTGTACATTTTTCGGTAGAAAAATGTCCCGGCTGAAAGCCGGTTCCTCTTAAATTACAGGCTCGCTATCCCTCGCCAGGATAAAATCGACACCTAAATTGCACGAAAGGTCTTAAAATTGACGGAAATGGAGCGAAAGTTCTTAAAATCGCCAAACTAATGGGGCGACTGTCTTACAATATCAAAAGCAATGGGGCTAAACATGAGGGAGAAAGGGGTCCAGAAAAAAATCCCTCATGTCGATATCTCCCCTTAACCCGTACAGTACCGGTGACATCCTTGCCATCATATTCTGCCAACTATTAGACGATTTTTTCAGCTTAGGAAGGAACTGTCGAAATAATATGGCTTCAAACTATCTAAACCATCCCTTTTAACTACCACAGATCCGTCCTAAGCTGTATATAATATCGTCTAAATATAGCTAGAATAGAATATAACACACGTTGCTGGTACTCAAAGGGTTAAGTGTTTCTCGCGTGCGCCTCAGTGTTCCCAGGTGACCACCCTCTCTCTCTCTCTCTCAGGGCCAGGAGAACATCCAATTCCCGGCTTGTCAGTTACCATCCTCCCGCCGTAACACCTCGCTCAATACACATACACTTTCTTTGTATATAACTCTTTGCTTCCTTTTTCTCCTCAGACGGTATTGTGCCGCATGATTTACTGGTTCGGCTCAATGGTTTAAGGGAAGGGGTTTAGTTTGCTCTCTAAACCTCTATCAAGCTTAAAAAAATACCCACAAGACC
This sequence comes from Paralithodes platypus, assembly GCA_032716605.1. Classification (NCBI taxonomy): domain Eukaryota; kingdom Metazoa; phylum Arthropoda; class Malacostraca; order Decapoda; family Lithodidae; genus Paralithodes; species Paralithodes platypus. The sequence goes on along the minus strand of CM064519.1, from coordinate 17,676,602 downwards.
CCCCTTCGATATAAAGTTGTACATTTTTCGGTAGAAAATGTCCCGGCCGAAGGCCGATTCCTCTTCAAATACAGGCTCGCTATCGCTCGCCAGGAAAAACATCTACACCAAAATGGCACGAAAGGTCTTAATGTTGGCAAAGAAATGGAACAAAAGGTCTGAAAATTGCCAAACTAATAGGGCGAATGTCTTGTAATCTCATAACTAATAGGGCTAACCATGAGGGAGGAGGAGGACTCGAAAAACCAACTGCCTCCCCTTAACTTTAATCTCTCCTAAACTGAATGGAATAATAAGGTCGTAGATTAGGAGATGAAAAGGTTAAGATTTGTAATCAAATATCATGCCATGTAATTTATTATATAGATCTGTTGTCATTCAATCTGTTGGGTTGCTTTCTACATAATGTCCGGAGTATTTATTTATTGATTTTTGTGTTCGCTATTCCCTTCGACGGTATTTACTTATGAACACTTGAATAGTTCTTTCTTCCACGTACAAATTTAGCATACGTATACAGAAATAACAATTGATGTGCAAATGTAATATTATAACATCCTAATTGAATTGTGCTCTCTCTCTCTCTCTCTCTCTCTCTGTTAGCGTTTGTCTGCGTATGTCTGAATGTGTGTTTAGTGTTCTTGCGTGTGAGTGTGTGATTTTGACTGATTTTGTGTTTGTGGGTTCGTGTGTAAGTGAATGTGTGTTTGTGTTTTTGTGTGTGTGTCTGTCTGTCTGTACGTGTGTGTGTGTGTGTGTGTGTGTGTGTGTGCGTATTTTGTGTGTGTGTGTGCCTAGGACCAAAATTACGTCATGGTATTGTGTGGTGTTTATGTTCTAAGGGATCCGTTGTGCTCCCAGCTGGCCATGTTCCCACACTTGACCAAACTTTTACTTTCTTGCCTTTTTTTCCTCCTTTCTTTCTCCTAATTTTTCTGTGTATACCTATTACTGCTTCACTACTTTTCCGTATTTACTGTTTTTCAGTTATTGAAATTTTAACCATGTATGTATGGTTTTCCGTAGCTTGTAGTTACACTTGGAAGTTGCCAGTATACTGTATTATTGCTGGAAAGTGCAGACGAAAGTCAAATACTAGCCTATATATAAAACATATCCCAATTATTGCGTGTGTCACGAAAAAATGCCATAGTTACTCATAAAGCCGCGTTTTCTAATGCATTAGTTTATACAAGAAAATGAAAGGCGGGAATTATATGGTATACTATAGATTTTTGTTTTGGCAGGGGTGGTCAAAAGGGTCTGCCTTCCCTTATAATTAATTTCAACCATGGATGTATGGTTTACCTTAGCTTGTAACACTTCTCAGCTTACTATATTGTAAACTGGGGATTCAAGATCTTGGTTGCTTCATGCTTAGTGAGAGTAAATTTACCATAGGCCTAGTGATAAGAACATAAGAAAATGGGAGACTGCAGACAGCCGATTGGCCCACACAAGGCAGATCCCTAATTTTGTATTGTTATTTAATATATCCAAACATCTGTACTGGTATGTGGTAAAAACATGGATGTTATTTTCTTGACTTATAGCTGTAGCCAGGTTAATGAAGAACTACAGGAATATGCAAGACCACAGATATCTCTAGTCTGCAATTTGTTGTCTGATTGATTTGATTGATGGCTAGATATGGGCTCTAGAGAACCCTCCACAAACCTTGATAAGTCCAATCACTGTAATTCAATAATTTCGCTGCAGTTCACATCTTAGTTTGTTTTATGCAATGCAATCGTTTACTGCGGCCGCCGACGTCTGGTATGTTTTGGTATTATCGGCTGGCTTTGGCAGTACTGAGGCGCTCCGCTTGTTGCCAGATGCGAGATGAGTTTTACCCTACTGTACACTCCCATTGCCATATTACCATCCCATAGGCCTCGGTTGTGACTTGTGAGAGGGTGTGTGTTCAAGCAAGAGGTAATTTGAAAGCTGAAATTCAAGCAAGAACAGGTCTATTTCCAAGTGTATTAGTGACAATTATATACCAGGTATGAATGTGAGGCTAATTTCATGTTACAGGCCATAGTGCCTAACACACACATTAGTTGCTAAAATAAGTAGTTATATAATTGAGTTATCATGTGTGGAAAATTACGAAAGTACAGAGAATAAACACTGACCACCTGACAACAAAAAGACTATCACCCCCCCCCCCCCCCCCACCCTACCCTGCAAGACCACAGGAACTATGAATATGTGAACTGGACTTGTATAGGAAGTATTTTAGCTGAATTTTTCAAATAGCATATTCTTGTTCTGTTCGCTCTCATACTTGGGGTACTAGGGCGGGATAAAGTGAATGAAAATATGCTACTAACAGCTTGCAGTAGCATATTCTTGTCAATAGAAATGGTCACAATGAAACGGTTAAAATCTGTGCTGTTTCTATCTGTTGATACTGAATTGTGTCCCTGAACAAATGTATAGCAGAGGAATGAGAAATATGTGCCATTTTGTCTCTAGCCCTCGCTCCGAGATTCAATAGCGCTAGACTTATTAGAGAATAGTGGTCATACTATAATACTGAAATACTATTAACCCATCTCCTTCCACAAGGGAGACGGTACGGCTCGCTTGGTGTAGTGACTAGCGTCTCGGACTTCCACCCAGAAGGCCTGGGTTCGCGCCCACGCTCGGCGCATTAAAGATTTTTCACAAGCACTGAGTCGTTACCATCCCTCATGAGCAAAGGGATGGGGTAGTAGTACAGGACCCCAATGGAAATACGCCTAATAGGCCTTATTGAGCTATCCTTAGCTAGCTTAGCATGCGCTAGCTTTAAGAACTATTATTATTATTATTATAGGTACCAACCAGGGTTATTGAAAACCTTCGTCTGAGCGGGGCTTGAACTTGAGACTCCTCAAGACGCACTCCGGTGGTCTAAGCCTACTGTTCATCCATTTCCCTTCTTGTCTTACCATCACTCCCTCCCTCCACTCCCTCCCTCTCCTGTTCCCTTTCTCAACCACTTCCTCTTAATTTCCGTCACTGCTACGTTCCATTACCTGACCGCCTGTCCTCCACCAAACCTTTTTTCATGTTTGTCCTTCTGGCTGTGGTTTTAGTTCGGGTTTAAGGGACAAGGTTGGAAAGGTGTTTGGCTATATTCATTAATTCCCAATATCGGCCTTTTATGTATACTGTATAGGCCTACCAGTAAAATTAGACAGGTAAAGGTTTGTTAAATCTTGTCTATTAAATCACTTAGTTATTCACCTTACAATTAATTGCAAGGGGACAGTCATGAAGAGAGAGAGAGAGAGAGAGTGAGAGTGAGTGAGAGTGAGTGAGTTACGTTGTGAAGCCAAGGGGTACTCTATTAGTAAGTAACCCAAGGAGTGTATACGCAGTGGAAGATTTTGCCTCACTTTATGTCACTAACCATGTCTAAGCCAAACATATACTTACTATTGACTTTCTGTTACAAGGATGTTTAATACTCTACTAATTTTCCAAACTTTGCTTTCCTCATTTCCTATAGCATATCATGTATTTCGGCCGGGACATTTTTCTACCAAAACATGTAGAAATTTATCTCGATGGGAGTTTGTGGTGGATCTTGGGGGTAATTTTCAAGCGTGATGGAGGTCTAGGGAGGAAACTAAAGAAAATAAATTAATACATTAATGAATATATAATTACAAATCTCCCCTTAACCTTCTGACCCCCACAAGTCCCTCCTAAATTATATATAATCGTCTAATGATAGCCAGAACAAAAGAAATAAATGCATTCTCATGCTGAAACGGTGTATCCTTCAAGCGAAACTTTTGAGCAATGAAGGATAGGAATGCCATTTATATTTTCCGAGATCATGTCCTTCAAGTTCTATCCTATCATCCTATTTATTTGATTTACTCTCTTTGCTTTCTACTTGTTGTAAGCTTCATAATTTGTCTGTAATCATTGCCTTATGTTAAAGTTACTAAGCTACAGTAACTGACTAAATACTACTAAATGTACGCCTATTCCTTTCCAGATCCTATTTTGCATTTGTTTCTCCTACGCTTTATTGCATCGTATATATATCTTGTATGTTCTGTGCACTGTTATCTTTCTGATATAACATTCTCTATTTATTTTCCTTTAGATTTTTCCTTTTCCTGGTTCCCCTCCCAACCCCGGCTGCCCCAGTCTTACTAACACAAAAATGGAGGATTGTGTAGGAGAGAAATGTTGGCAGTTGGCCCCTTCAGTAAATGTATCTGGACATCTGCCAACAATCTAATGCCTTAAGAGGGGTCACCGGCTTTTCTCTCCCTTTCTCTCTTTCCCTGGCTTGTATCCATTTGGCCCCATTCAGCCAACTGTTTTAAGACGTTTATCCCCATCCAGGTGTCAATTTCTTCCTGGCGAGCGATAGCAAGCCATCATTGTATGGAGAAATCCGGCTTCGCCGGAGACATGTTTCTATCGAAAAATTTACAAATTTAGCTTGCTGTAAAAAAAAAAAAAAAAAAAAAAAAAAAATATATATATATATATACCCGGTGTATGTATATATATACTGGCTCGCTGCCGCTCGCCAGGAAAATATTGACACCTGGGTGGGGGTAAACGTCTTAAAACAGTAGGCTGAATGGGGCCGAATGGATAAAAGCCAAATTGAGAGGGAGAGAAAGAGAAAAACAGCGAGATGGGCTCCCTTAATAATAATAGTAACATTAATAATCGTCTAGTTACTTATATAACAACCGTATCTACTCCTTCAAGGATTCACAAACGCTTGGCCTGCTTTACTCAACCAGAGACCATTACCCATCTCACTTGCTCAAGAGGAGACAGTAACCGCAGATTATATTTCAGACTAACTTTTTAACCTGAACGGGAATTGAACGCAAGTCTGCAAGTTGGGAAACAGAGAAACTATCAACTGAGCCAACCAGACTTTATCATTATATTCAGTAAATTAGCACTTATTAGTTTGTTAGTATATTTTGTGTTTATTCAAAATTCTTTGGATAACATTAATGGAGACATAAGCTATAGAACTAAGTTTGTTATTATCAAATACTTTATATATGCTGGTTGTGTCCTCACGGTTAAAGTTGACATATTTTGTTTCAAACTATCTAATTACTCGATTCTTTCTTAATTTCCTTTATGAATAAAGAGTTATATATGAATGATGGTCAATATTACGATAACATTCAATCGTAAGTGAAGACAGAAAAGCTCAACACAATCATGGGAAGTCGATGAAAACTCTAGGAGCCTAATTATTTTTTTTTATCTGATATGAAGAATATATATACTGTATAATATACAGTAGTTATATAAAATAGAAAAAGAAGAACATAAGAACATAAGAACATAAGAAAATGGGAGTCTGCAGAAAGCCGATTGGCCTAAGCAAGGCAGATCCCTGTCCCACACAACCCCAATTACAAAGCCCAATTATAGGCTCAACACTCTAATACCCTGAGGATCATCTTACCAAACCGGTTAGAGATTAACGCAGGATTACGGGGGTCTGCAGAGTGCTGATTGGCCCAACCCGGCTGATCCCCCTTCACACCCAACCCTTCTCGTCCATATGCTTATCCAATTTTTTCTTAAAGCTCCCTATCGTTCTTGATCCCACTATATCACTTGGTAGCCTATTCCACCCATCTACAACTCTGTTACCAAACCAATATTTGCCTATATCTTTTCTGAAACGAAATTTATCTAATTTGAAACCATTGGTACGAGTTCTTTCGCTATCACTGAGCTTTAGTACATTTGTCATGTCCCCTTTGTTAATCCCACTAACCCACTTGAACACCTCTATCATATCCCCTCTAACTCTGCGTCTCTCTAACGAATGTAAACCTAATTTCTTCAACCTTTCTTCATACGGAAAATTTCTAATATTATGGATCATTTTTGTCATTCTACGCTGAATTCTCTCCAATGAATCTATGTCCATTCTGTAATAAGGACACCAAAATTGGACAGCATAATCCATATGGGGTCTCACTAATGACAAGTAAAGTTTTAAGATAACATCAGCAGTTCTGTTACTCACACTCCTAGAGATGAACCCGAGAATCCTGTTTGCCTTATTACGAACGCTTATACACTGTTTTCTAGGCTTCAAATCATTGCTAACAAACACACCTAGATCTTTCTCGCAGTCTGAATTTTCTAATTCTAAATTAGCTAGTTTATATTTAACATTTGTTGCATCTTCCCTATCTTTAATACCTTGCATTTGTCAATGTTAAACTTCATCTGCCAATTTACTGACCATTCATGTAAGGTATCTAGATCCCTTTGGAGGCACTCTATATCGCTATCTGAATCAATTGATCTCCCCATTTTAGTATCGTCTGCGAATTTACTTATCCTACTAGTTATACCTAAATCTAGGTCATTTATGTATATAAGAAACAACAGGGGACCTAATACCGATCCCTTGGGGACACCACTTTTGACTGCTCCCCACTCTGACTTGGTACCATTTATGCTGACTCTCTGTTTCCTACCAATTAGCCATGACCTAATCCATCCCAACAACGACCCTCCTATTCCATGTGCCTCAACCTTTCTCATCAATCTCTCATGAGGGACTCTGTCGAAAGCTTTACTGAAATCTAAATATATAATATATGACTTGTCACTATCTACTGCTTCATATACCTCTGAGAAAAAGCTAAGCAAATTAGTAAGGCAAGAACGTCCCTGAGTGAATCCATGCTGAGAAGAATTTATTAAGTTAAATTTTACTAAGTGGCTTCTAATTTTCCTAGCAATAATGGACTCTAGCAACTTTCCTATGATTGATGTGAGACTAATGGGACGGTAATTGGATGCTATCGATTTATCACCTTTTTTGAAGATCGGAACTACATTTGCAAGCTTCCAAGCTTCTGGAACTAAACCTGTTTCTAATGACTTGTTAAATATAAATGCTAATGGACTACTTAACTCATCTCTGCATTCTTTTAATACTCTAGCATATACCTCGTCAGGACCAGGCGATTTTGAGGTTTCAGTCTGTCAATTTCCCTAAGCACATCATTTCTACTTATACTAACTGTACTTAACATATTTTCTATACTATCACTATATACCATATTGACTTCTGGAATCTGTGCCAAATTTTCATTAGTGAAAACGGAAAAAAACCTGACTATTTAATGTACTGCACATTTCTAAATCATTTTCTGTTATTTCTCCTATTGAAGTTTTTAGGGGGCCTATTACATCTCTAACTTTAGATTTATATAGTTGGTAAAAAGCTTTAGGGTTATTTTTTGAGTCGCTGGCTATCCTTATTTCATAATTTATTTTTGCTTTCCTGATTTCCTTTTTGACCTGTCTTGATAGAGTCTGATAGTATATATGTAAATGATTTTCACCTTTCTTTATTTTTCGATATATTCCTTTCTTTTTTCCTATAAGATCTATTAGCTTATTAGTCATCCATTTTGGTTGGTTCTGCGTCGATCTAAATCTTCTTTTAGGGATATATTTATTTTGAGCATTGTGGAGTGAAGCAATAAACTGGTTATATGTAGGTGGCAAGTTTAACTCTGGCATATCCTGACTTAATTGCTTAACAATAGGGTCCACCCTTAAGCCTCTTCTTAGCCCACCATAATCGGCTTTTCTGAAATCTGGGATAAGTGTCGTATTCTCTTTAGCATTCCCTGTCCATTGTATATTAAAATAAATAGATTTATGATCGCTATTTCCTAGGTGGTCACCAATCTCTACATTATTTATCATATGTTCATTGTTACTGAAAACTAAATCAAGAATATTAATACCTCTAGTCGGCGTATCTATGAATTGAAATAAAAAACTATCTTGTACTACCTCAATAAACTCTACTGAATCGGAGTCGCCTAATTGGTGCTGCCAATCAATGTTCGGAAAATTAAAATCCCCCATAATGCACACATTGCTAAACCTTGATGCTATTTTAATTTCCTCCCATAACGATTTTCCGCCATTTCTACTCATATTAGGCGGTCTATATATAACTCCAATAACTATGGTCTCACTACCTTCGTTAACCTCTACCCAAACACTTTCATTATCATTATTTAGTCTAATACCTGATTTAATACAGCTTTTTAATGTACTCCTGACAAACACTGCTATACCCCCGCCCCTCCTACTTGTTCGGTCATATTTAAACAAACTATATCCTGGAATATCAAATTCTGCTAAAAAAATGCCTAGATTCTGTATTAATCCATGTTTCAGTTAGCGCTATTATGTCTATATTTTCTGTGCTAACGAGTGCTCTAAGTTCGTTCATTTTGTTACATAAACTCCTACAATTTGTATAATATACCCTCAACCTATTACTTTTATTTGCAACTAATTTTCTATTGTGTTTAGCTAACTTATTATTTCCTGTTGAACTACTAGCTCTAGACGGAAATTCTACTCTATCAGTATTCTCATCTTTACTATCAGTTACATGTGTAGTGTTATCGATACTACTATTACACATCACTATATCCGATATATCCGAAGAACGATATACAAAGATAAGGGGACCTATACTCTAGATGTCAAATTTATACGGACACATTCGTAAAAAACAACATATGCATAATCGATGAACCAAAAGACAAGTAAACAAAAAGCAAAACTAAGGAACATAAAATATATAAAGGACGATAAACAAAGCATATGGAGAAACGTGGATACTAGTTAAGGGGGAAGGGTATATTTTTTGGTCGATTTTGTCATATAATTAGTATTATTATTTTAGTTTCCTCCGTAGACCTCCATCAAACTTAAAAACATCCATTAGATCCCCCATTCGAGATTAATTTGTAAATTTTTCGATACAAAAATGTCACGGCTGGAGGCCGGTGCCTACAAAATTATCGGCTCGCTATCGCTCGCCAGGAAAAAAAAAGACACCTAAAGGGCACGAAAGGTCTTAATGTTGGCAAAGAAATGGGGCGAAAGGTCTTAAATTCGACAAACTAATGGGGCAAACGTTTTAAAATATCATCACTAATGGGGATTTAAACATGAGGAAGAAAGGGGACCAGAAAAACGGCCCTTCTCCCCTTAAGCACAACAAAAGGAATATTGGCTAAGACTAGGAAGAAAATGAAGATATATGAACCTTGTCTTGAGTGACAGAGAGAGAGAGAGAAAGAGAGAAAGGAGGTAAAGTTTCCTCTGGTAATAAATCGTCAGCTGGTTTCTCCTTCAACAAAACATTTTCTCTCTCTCTCTCTCTCTCTCTCTCTCTCTCTCTCTCTCTCTCTCTCTCTCTCTCTCTCTCTCTCTCTCTCTCTCTCTCTCTCTCTCTCTCTCTCTCTATCTCTCTCTCTCTCTCTCTCTCTCTCTCTCTCTCTCTCTCTCTCTCTCTCTCTCTCTCTCAACGACATAGATGAGGGTCTCACCTGTACAATCTCAAAATTTGCTGACGATACAAAAATTGCAAATAGCGTACTCTCAAAAGAACAAGTTGACGATATGCAACACAATCTAGATAAATTGTCATGTTGGGCCCAAATTTGGCAAATGAGTTTCAATGCGGATAAATGTAAAGTGCTACATATCGGATACCTAAATGAGAAAGCAAACTATTCGATGAATGGCACTCAGCTTAAGAATGCAAACAAAGAAACCGATCTGGGAGTAACAATATCGAGTAACCTAAAACCGAGTCAACAATTTTCAGATGTTGTTAAGAAGGCAAACAAAATAATTGGCTTTATAGGCAGGTCATTTGAGCATAAATCCAAAGAAGTTATCCTAACCCTTTACAATTCCTTAGTTCGCCCTCTTCTGGAATACTGCGTTCAATCCTGGTGCCCTTATTACCAAAAAGATATAAACAAGCTAGAACGAGTTCAACGTAGAGTTACCAAAATGATACCTAGCCTAAAGAACAAACCATACGAAGAGCGTTTTAGAGAATTAAATCTATTTCCTTTAACCCAGCGCAGATTAAGAGGTGACTTAATTCAAGTGTTCAAAATCATCAAAGGCAATCGACAATATGAACTGTAGTAAGTACTTCACTATCGACCAATCTAATTACACGCGGGGAAACGGTTGCAAAATTATTGGTAAATCTTTTAACTCACACGAATCTAAGAATTTCTTCTTCAATCGAGTTGTCAACTGGTGGAATGGGCTTCCCGAGACGTTATAGACTGCAGCACCGTTGATTCATTTAAACTCCGCTTAGACAAATATCTCGCATCAAACCCGCGACTGACTGCGTTTGTAAATGAATAACTTTATTTTATCCCCCCCTCAGTTACTAACCCATCTGTCCCCTACTAACTTCCTAATCCTGCCACAGACATTAGTTCTAGGGCAGTAGTTCCCTTTCCAATGTTCCCTTACCCACTCTAAACCACTGTTTGGACACTGATCCTCAGTGTTTTGGAGGACAAGCAGCCTAGAAGGGTCACTAGACCTGTTGTTGCTTGATTTCCTTTGTACTCCTTTGTACTCTCTCTCTCTCTCTCTCTCTCAAAGCCATCCATTAACCAGGCGCATACTTTTTAAAGACCGACAGTTTGAGCAAATAAGTAATATCTCAACGTTGAACTATGCGTATAATCGTGCGTATATTGTGAGCGTCTGTATGTGTATTATTATTCGTGCGTGTGTCTTCTATTCGTTTGTGTGTTGGCTTGTGTCCGTATTTAACCCTTTGAAGATACGATGACGCATTGCTTTTCTGTTTTCTGGCTATTATTGGACAATTTTATTCAGATCAGGAAGGACATATGGAAGTCAGAGGGTTAACTATGATAGTCTTTTACCCTTTTAACTCCCACAGATCCTTCCCAAATGATAAGACATCGTCTAAGGATAGCCAGAATAAAATGTCAATATGCGTCATGATCTTGAAAGGGTTAAAGGTATATATTTGTGTAGGCTATATGTATGTACTGTACTTCCTCGGACGTTTCCATGTGTGATTTGTTTGAGCATTTGTGTATTATGTACTGTACTGTACATATGTTTTAAGTTTCAATGCAAATAATATATATTTTAATTATAACAATGTAATTGAGAGCTGTACTCCATACTTTATAAAGAAGTCTGAACAAATAAATTTTCTTTCCGTCTGTGTGTGTGTGTGTGTGTGTGTGTGTGTGTGTGTGTGTGTGTGTGTGTGTGTGTGTGTGTGTGTGTGTGTGTGTGTGTGTGTGTGAGTATTTATGCCTTGATCTATGCATACAGACACAGGATAGAAGGAAAACAAAAAATAAATACAAAAATAGACAAGCCTTAACATTTCCCCAGCTAGGACTTTACAGTAATTCATATACACCTCCACCACACTCGTCTTAAGGGGAGGTTTTTAGTGTGTTTCCCTAGACTTCCATCAAGCTTAAAATTACTCCACCTAGATCACCTTTCAAGATAAATTTGTACATTTTTCGGTAGAAAAATGTCCCGGCCGAAGGCCGGTTCCTCTTAAATTACAGGCTCGCTATCGCTCGCCAGGAAAAAATTGACACCTAAATGGGACGAAAGGTCTTAAAAGTGACATAAATGGGGTGAAAGTTCTTAAAATCGCCAAACTAATGGGGCGAACGTCTTAAAATCTCAAAAGCAATGGGGCTAAACATGAGGGAGAAAGGGGTCCAGAAAAAAGTCCCTCAAGTGGAAATCTCCCCTTAACTCATTCAGTACCGGCGACGTCTTTTTGTATTATATTCTAGCTATATTAAGACGATTCTGTGCAGTTAATAAAGGATCTGTGGTGGTAAAAATGGTCAAGTGGGATAGTTCAAAGCCTGTTTATTGCTGGAGGCTCTTTTAAAACTGAATATAATCGTCTAATGGTAGTCAGAACAAAGTAAAAAAAAAAAAACGTCGCCGGTACAGAAGGGGTTAACCCATTCAGTGCCGGTAACGTTCTTTTAACTTTATTCTGGCTACTACGGTACTAGACGATTGTATTCCGTTATAATAAGGCCTCCAGCAATGAACAGCCTTAGTAGTACTATCTCACTTAACCACTCTTACTACTATACCACAGATCCTTCTTAAGGGGAGATGTCGACTTGAGGGATTTTTTTCTTGACCCCTTTCTCCCTCATGTTTAGCCCCATTGCTTTTGATATTATAAAACGTTTGCCCCATTAGTTTAGCGATTTTAAGAACTTTCACCCCATATTAAGACCTTTCGTGCAATTCAGGTGTCGATTTTATCCTGGCGAGCGATAGCGAGCCTGTAATTTAAGAGGAACCGGCCTTCGGCCGGGAAATTTTTCTACCGAAAAATGTACAAATTTATCTTGAAAGGGTGTCAAGAGGGTGTAATTTTAAGCTTGATGGAGATCTAGGGAACAAACTAAATACCTCCCCTTAAACTTCACAAAATGATCTAAATATAGCTGGAAGAAAAAAATAAAAAATAAATCGCATGTATAGTAGAGGTTAAAATGCCTGACACTAACATAGCTATCCAAGCTGCCTGTTCCTCTTTGTATGTTAATGTGTTGATTGAAAGAAACTAACAATTCTATGTTTATCATGCGAAAGTTTGAAAGCAAAACGTAAACAGTTGAATAAAGTTATTTCAACTTCGAATTGCAGGACGCGGGAAAGTTACTTAAAGAAAAATGGTCCCGTTCGACCAGAGAGAGAGAGAGAGGGAGAGAGAGAGAGAGAGAGAGAGAGAGAGAGAGAGAGAGAGAGAGAGAGAGAGTTGTGTTTTGTTCTAATTTAAATAAAGTTCAATGATGCAAACTGATTAATATGATGCTTGTTATGAAGAAAATACAATTTTCAACGTGCAATATCTCTATACCGGTCGGGATTTGGAATATATCTTACAGAACATTATTGACTTAGAACACCTTGTTTTATCATTTTCCAAAGATATGCCCCCTCCCCCCCCTCTCTCTCTCTCTCTCTCTCTCTACATCCCTCCCAGAGGACTACTTGCACCTTCCTACCGAATATTATTTAATGGAAATAAATAATCTGAATCTGAATCTGTATGGCTGTATGTTTTGGGTGCTAGGGTCTGGTGACTGGGTCACGAAGGTTATAGTCTACTAACTACTAACTTCCTCTACTAACTTCCTAATTCTGCCACGGACATTAGTTCCAGGGCAGTAATTCCCTTTCCAATGTTCCCTTACCCACTCTAAACCACTGTTTGGACACTTGATCCTCAGTGTTTTGGAGGACAAGCAACCTAGATGGGTCACTAGATCTGTTGTTGCTTGATTTCCTTTGTACTCCTTTGTCTAGTGGCTTAGGAGTTGATTTGTGCACTTTTGGAAACAAATGTCAATTTTGGCACACATGTACATTAGACCATTGCGAGTAAAACTGGATATAGAAACACTCTTGTGGAGCCCCCCGGGGGCCAGGGGCGCCGCCCCAAAGTCCGCCCCTCAGAATCTCAAGTTGCCTCCATATAACTCCCCATATCTCCACTCCTAATCAATATATTTTAATTCTGTTTGCAGCTTTTACTTCCTAATAACATTGCCAAAAAATGTAATTAAATAACAAAATATGATTAAATCAGTCGTTTCTATGGTATTTTTGATTTTGTAAAATATTTTATGTTACCGTTTTGTAAAGTCTTTTACAAAATCATTAATATCACGAAAATTACGCATCAAATCGTACCTTATGTTGTATTACTTTTTGTTAAGAAAATTATGAGTAATATAATGCCACAAAGAGATTGAAAATATATTAATTAGGGCCGGAGATATAGAGAGTTACGTGGAGACAACTTTAGCGTTGTCTGGGCGCACTGTGGGGTAGCATTCCCGGCCACCCTTGATTTTGTAGCTATTTATTCTTCTTGAAATGGCACTTATAATAAGCTTGCAACCAGCTTAATGTTCATAGTTCCTCACATTGAATATTCTGTTGTTTCAGGTCATGTGTGAGAATAAGACGATAGCCATAACCTACATCAAACATTCAGAATGGCGACTGAAATAGACTGGAAGGAATGTGTGTTTTGCCAAGAAAAAACATCTGAAGATCTTGAATGTCCTGCCAATACAAAAAGAAACGACAGAGGTCAAGGGTATGTTACTTTAGAAACAATTATTAAGCAATTCCAAGAGGCCGATGCTCTTCCAAAAGACATAATCTTGATTTTTTTTAGTGCGGTGATGTAATAGCGATTGATGCAGTTTATCATGCAAACTGTTTAACTGCATTGTACAAGAAACATGACAAATATTTACAATGCACTGATGAAACTGTTGCCACCAACAATGTTCATGGTATTGTGTTAGCTGAACTGATATCATACATAAATGAATTTCGAAATTACTCAAACATCAACACATTCAAACTGACAGATCTGGCCCATTTGTACAAAGAACAATTGCTGTCCCTTGGTGTGGAGGATGAACACATACACGTGACAAGATTAAAAAACAGAATTTTGGCACAAATACCAGACTTGGTGTGTCATACAGATAAACACAGTAAGGGCCAGAGCACTTTGTTAATTTTCAAGGACGATGTTGACAATATGATAGATGAATGTGTAACAGGTAGAGATTATGATGATGAAGCACTGCAGTTAGTAAAGGCTGCTGAGATTGTTAGGTGTGAGATGTTTCAGATAAAACAACAGTTCAATGGCTCATTTACCCCTGACTGCCAAGGCAGTTCTGTTCCATCTTCATTGTTAGCTCTGGTGGAAATGGTGTTGCATGGCCCAAACATAAGAAACCGTGAGAATTCATCAACCCAAATCATACTGTGTCTATTGCTCAACTCATGCTCTTCAACAGTGTAAAGCGTGCCAAAAAAGAACCAAAAACTGGGTGTGGTAGACACACAACAGACCGGGAAACCCCATTGCCTCTGTATGTGGGTTTAAAGATACACACACTAACACGCAGCAAAGAATTGGTTGATATTATGTACAAACTTGGGATGAGTGTTTCCTATGAACGTATTCTTCAAGTGTTAACAGACATTGCTAATAAAGTATGTGAGCGGTTTGAAGCAGAGAAGACTGTTTGTCCCATGAATTTGAAACATAAGCTGTTCACTGTTGCTGCCCTAGATAACATAGACCATAACCCAAGTGCAACAACAGCTCATGATTCATTTCATGGAACAAGCATCTCAGTTTTTCAGTGTCCAACTTCATTAAATCGAGGTACAGAGAGAAATCCTATATCTTTGGAGAAACAACAATATGCAAGAAAAGTATGTGACCTGCCACAAGAATACACTGACGTTGTTCCTGCAAGACTGCACACTAGTAGATCATTCATTCCACAGGTGACTGGCCCAATTAAACCCTCGGAGAATGTTTATCCGGATGCCTTGGATGAAGAATATGAATGGTTGCACAATGTTAGAGACCTATACAAGAAGGACCAACTCGCCACTGAAGATTTCATATCCTGGGCTGCATTTCATGCCGCTAGACAACCACAAGTACCACAACAAGTTTCTATAGGTGCAATGCTACCCATGTTCTATGAGAATGCTCACACTGTAGCAATGGTTAAGCATGGAATGAAGGTTGTGAGTGAAGCTTTGCAGTTCCTCAATCCTGGACAAATTCCAGTGATGACAGTAGATCAACCTATATTTGCATTGGCCAAACAAGTACAGTGGTGTTGGCCAGAGAGCTATGGGGAGGATAAGTTTGTCATCATGCTTGGTGGCCTCCATATAGAAATGGCGGCGCTCAGAACATTAGGGACATGGCTTAAGGGAAGTGGATGGGTGGAGGTCATCGTGCGATCAGACATTGCAACACCTGGTACTGCAGAATCATTTGAGAAAGCATCACATGTGACCAAGACTCGCCGCTCTCATCAGATTACTGCAGCTTCTCTGTCAATCCTACAACAATGTGCTTTCCATACTTACACAGAGGTGATCAATGAGTAAGAAGAGGAGACAATGGGTTTCAAGGCTTGGACAGAGATGAGAAAAAATCAAAGTCCACAGTTTCTGTTCTGGCACCTCACTATGGAGTTTCAGCTGTTGATCTTGTCTTTTGTGAGAGCACAGAGAGAAGGAAACTTTTCTCTTTACTTAGAGACACTCACTATGTTGATGCCATGGTTTTTCGCTTTAGACAGCACCCACTATGGTCGCTGGCTACCAGTGCACATTAGGGATATGACTATGCTGTCTGGAGTCCACCCTGAAATCTGTGAGCAGTTCCAGAATGGACATTTTGTCCTTCACAAAAACATCAAATGTGTTCTCTGGAATGGCAATTGATCAATGCCATGAACAAAATAATGCTATAATAAAAGGGACTGGAGGTGCTGTAGGGCTTACTGAAAACCCAAGTGCTCTCCGAAGGTGGACAGTAGCAGGACCAGAGTTAGCAAGATTGTTGACAGAGTTTGAACAGTCAATGAAAACTAACATTTCAAAAAAACACAATCATCATGAACAAGTACCAAGCATCCAGAAACAATTCAGAGATAAAGTTAATGCGATGGTGAACACATTTGAGGAAATGGGAAACCCATTCAATGAGACATCAGATGATTTGGTGACTCTGGACACAAAAGATATTATGGATACAGCTGTTGTGCAAAGCATAAAAAATGTCATTGACGTAGGTCAAACCAAATATGAAATGTATATCAGTGAGAGGCTGGAATCATCATTGAGACCTGTTACACACCCCATCCCAAGAAGTAACTTGCATCTCTTCAGCAAACAGAAAACCATCAATAAATCTAAAGCACAGTTGAAAGTCAACACACTTCAAGATAATGTAGCTTTGTTTTCAGAGTTGTATATATCATGCCAGACACGATCAATAAATATGGATGACTTCTTTATGTATGAAAATCAACCCTATCCACCATCATTATCCGAACATGGCAAGGTACGTTTGGGCAAGAAGTCAGATTTAGTGGACTGCCTTTTGGAGCCAGATCTACTGAAATGTACTGAAGCACCTGCTGGAGAGGCCAAGATATTTGATGGTGCTGCAGTAGTGCATTTTCTGGAACCCAAGACTGCATGTACGTTTGGAGAATATGCAGAACAAGTATTTCTCCCATATATTGACCGACAGAGTGCACACAGGGTGGATATTGTGTGGGACAGATATTTTCCTGAAAGTCTTAAAGAGTCTGCCAGAGTTAAGAGAGGAAAAGGTGACAGAAAAAGAGTTTTTGAAAACAACAAAGATTCCAAAAAAATGGAACAAGTTTTTGCTAAATCAAGACAACAAGACAGAACTGTTTGGCTTCCTCACATCCTACATTAGAGACAACTTTCAAACAAAGAAGGAAGTGTATGCCACCTGCGGAGAGAATGTTATATGCACACGGGAGAATGCTGACTGCACAAATATCAAGCCTTGTAATCATGAAGAGGCAGATTCAAGAATATTTGTTCATGTGCGTGATGCTGCACGAAAGGGCTGTAAACGATTGCTCATACGAACGGTGGACACAGATGTAGTGGTGCTTGCCATTGCAAATTTTGTGAAACTTGAAGTTGATGAACTGTGGGTAGAATATGGCCTTGGAAAGCATTATTATGTTCCTTCCAACAACCAACAATACTCCTAAAATCGATTAATGAAATTTACAAACACATATGGCAGTCCGTGGACTCGAACCCAGGATGCTCACACGGAAAATCAACACCTTATACATCGCACCACGAAGACAGTTTCTGAGATATATCCCTGCACACATCATTGCATCAAATCTTGGTGTCCAAAAATCACAAGCACTCTCAGGATTTCACTCTTTCACTGGTTGTGACACAGTTTCATGTTTTGCAGGAAAAGGTAAAAAGTCTGCATGGGATGTGTGGAGGGTATTCCCAGATGTGACCCAAGCTTTCTGTGATTTGTCAGCACCTCTTAGCAGTGTCAGCGATGACGTGTATCAGCTACTTGAAAGATTTGTTATTATTTTATATGATCGAACGAGTTCTTCTATCAATCTTGATGAGAGTAGAAAAGAGCTTTTCACTAAAAGGTACCGACGGAAGATTGAGAGCCTACCACCCACAACAGCAGCATTTCAAACAACATGTTGAAACGAGCAGCCTACCAAAGTGGACATGTGTGGGGTCAAATACTTGTTCCTGAAATGCAACTGCCATGCCCCTCTGAGTGGGGATGGTCAAGAACCACACATGGCTGGGAACCATATTGGACCACTCTGCCAGCTGCAGCCAAAGGATGTAGAGAATTGAAAAAATGTTCATGTAAAAGCTCATGTAGTAATCGATGCGGTTGTGCTAAGGCATTATTAGTGTGCACACCAATGTGCAACTGTGTCTGTGAAGAAACATTATTGATGTAACAATTGTATAATCTGTATCAAAGTTCCCTCTAACAAAACACCTTTTTTCTAATTTTGATATGATTGTGTGAAACATTAGAGATTAAGAACTTACTTTCACTATCGTGTGCAACCTTGTTAGGTAAGCCTTTTGTAGTCTACTACTTATTTTGCAGCAAATTTAATTGTTTAGTTATGCAAGTATAATCTTGTTTAGTTGTGCAAGTATAATCTTATCCATTTTAACCCTTTCAGAATCCGAGGACGCCCTTTTCTTCTCTTTTCTGGCTATTATTAGACTATTTTATTTAGATTAGGAAGGTGATATAGAAGTCAAGAGAAGATGGAAAATTTAATGTTATTGTGTTATTTGATCGCATAAGCATAAAATACATTGTGATGGATATTTAGAAAAAAAATTCATTTTTTTATTTATCATCATCAAATAAAGTTATAAGTTACACACTTCTATATTTAGTGTACAGTCGAAAACATAGGTTTTGGTATAATAACTATCACGACAATATTAGATAGGTGGTTGGGAATGCTACCCCACAGTGCGCCCAGACAACGCTAAAGTTGTTTCCACGTAACTCTCTATATCTCCGGCCCTAGGCCTAATTAATATATTTTCGATCTCTTTGTGGCATTATATTACTCATAATTTTCTTAACAAAAAGTAATACAACATAAGGTACGATTTGATGCGTAATTTTTGTGATATTAATGATTTTGTAAAAGACTTTACAAAACGTTAACATAAAATATTTTACAAAATCAAAAATACCATAGAAACAACTGATTTAATCATATTTTGTTATTTAATTACATTTTTTGGCAATGTTATTAGGAAGTAAAAGCTGCAAACAGAATTAAAATATATTGATTAGGAGTGGAGATATGGGGAGTTATATGGAGGCAACTTGAGATTCTGAGGGGCGGACTTTGGGGCGGCGCCCCCGGCCCCCGGGGAGGTCCACAAGAGTGTTTCTATATCCAGTTTTACTCGCAATGGTCTAATGTACATGTGTGCCAAAATTGACATTTGTTTCCAAAAGTGCACAAATAGGGGTATTTTTTGCACTAAGCCACTAGACTATTAGGGTCCCTCTAGGTCCAGGATGTTTAAGGAGGGATTAACACGGTCGGGGCTCAGCTGGGGGTCTTGTGGGACAGTATGCGTGTTTAAAACAAAAAACAAAAAACAATCTGATCAAGGTCTATATCGGCGACTCATGTATTTTAGATACCGGTATGTCTTTATTATAATACTGTATATACTAAACTTAGGTAGTGTTAAAAATTATCTTCAATGTCAATGTATTATTCATCTAACTATATATGTAATGACATAGTGAAATAGGGTGAAGGTGAAATAGGGTGAAGATTGCGTATGCACCTTCGCCCTTTTGAGATAATGTAACTATGATACTTGTGTAACATTTGTACCTTTCTCAATAAAACAATCAAATCAAATCAAATCTCTCTCTCTCTCTCTCTCTCTCTCTCTATATATATATATCTATATATATATATATATATATATATATATATATATATATTTATTCAGTTAGCAATTTACAAAGTTGGTACCACATAGTATGTTACAAATATGACATGTACCAGCCTTGCATAATTCCAACTAAGGATAGCCCAATAAGGCCGTTAGGCGTACTGTATTTCCATTGGGGTCCTTGTGGATTAGGTTAGCTGGGAAAATGGGGAGGATAAAGAAATAGATACTTTAGAGAAAGTATTTCTAGGGGGTTATTTTAAGATACCTTACATCCTATAGTAAATATCAGTAATCCGTAATCAGTAATCATTTCAGTTTGGTTTGTCTATCTCTTATGTCGTATTTAGTAGTAGACATAAGCTTGGTGCTCCCTTCTCGCAGCTGTCCGGTTCAGGTGTTCCTTCAGGCTACGTCTGAAGGAATACAGTGTTCTCTTTTCACGGACTGACTGGGGTAGGTCGTTCCAGTCTTTGATGGCAGTGAAGAAGAATGTTTGCTTACCCTGTCCTGGGATTCTCGGGACCTTAAAATTAAAACATCCTGTTTCTTGTATTATGTCCACTCCTCTCATTTGCTTTAACAAAATCATTCTTTAGATACTCTGGAGCTCTGTCATAGATAATTTTGAAGGCATTAGTGAGCCTGATTTGTTTGGCCCTGTCAGAGACATTGAGCATACCTAGTGACTGAAGTTGTTCCTGGCCAACATGTGATCTGGGTCCTAGGTTCAGCATGAACCTAACCATTTTATTTTGAGTGACCTGAAGTTTGTGCTGTGCTGATTTAGATGATGCAGAGTACCAGGATGACACAGAATAGTCAAAATGACATTGAACAAGCGCTTGGCAGAGGGTCTTTTTGGTCGCCGCGGGAAAGCATCCCACCTGTCTATACAGGTATTTATACGTGCTCTACACTTACTCAGGATAGATTCCAAAATTGTTTCACCTGACAAACTCGCGTCCAGTTTTAGTCCGAGATATTTAACTTGTGACACTGTTGTTATAGGAATATCATTACAGTTGACCGAGAAGCCCACAATGTCTTTCAGTTTGCGTTTTGTTCCACATAAGATGGCTGCCGTCTTGCCCAGGTGAAGAGATAGTCTATTGTCCACTAGCCATTCACTACATGATTCTAGTTCTTTGGAAAGTGAAGCGGCAATACTTATTGGGTCTTTTCCTGAAACCAGAAGCACGCTGTCGTCTGCATACAGTAATAATTTACATGAGACGCTCAGTTCCATGTCGTTCACATAACAGAGAAAGAGTAAGGGACCAAGGATGCTTCCCTGCGGGACCCCACAGTTAATTGGCATAGGATCAGATATATTATCATCAATTTTGACTCTTTGGGTTCTACCACTAAGAGAAGATTTAATCCAGTTCACAGACCCTATGCCCATTGCTTGTAGTTTATTACATAAGAACATAAGAAAATGGGAGTCTGCAGAAAGCCGATTGGCCTAAGCAAGGCAGATCCCTGTCCCACACAACCCCAATTACAAAGCCCAATTATAGGCTCAACACTCTAATACCCTGAGGATCATCTTACCAAACCGGTTAGAGATTAACGCAGGATTACGGGGGTCTGCAGAGCGCTGATTGGCCCAACCCGGCTGATCCCCCTTCACACCCAACCCTTCTCGTCCATATGCTTATCCAATTTTCTTAAGCTCCCTATCGTTCTTGATCCCACTATATCACTTGGTAGCCTATTCCACCATCTACAACTCTGTTACCAAACCAAGATCTTTGCCTATATCTTTTCTGAAACGAAATTTATCTAATTTGAAACCATTGGTACGAGTTCTTTCGCTATCACTGAGCTTTCTTAGTTGTCCATGTCCCCTTTGTTAATCCCACTAACCCACTTGAACACCTCTATCATATCCCCTCTAACTCTGCGTCTCTCTAACGAATGTAAACCTAATTTCTTCAACCTTTCTTCATACGGAAAATTTCTAATATTATGGATCATTTTTGTCATTCTACGCTGAATTCTTTCCAATGAATCTATGTCCATTCTGTAATAAGGACACCAAAATTGGACAGCATAATCCATATGGGGTCTCACTAACAGTCCTATTATCATAGGATCATTATCACTATCCTATTACATAGGATATCATGGTCTACTGTGTCAAACGCTTTTTGTAGATCAAGAAGAACCATACCGGTGTAGTTACCTTTAGACATTTCTTTACGAATGTGATCCGTTAAGTGGATGAGACAGGAGTCTGTCGAGTACATGCATCTGAAACCTGATTGAAACTTATAGAATAGATCATTTTGTTTGAGGTAGTGTTCAATTTGGGTGTATACCGCTCTTTCAAGGATTTTAGATACAATACATAATATGCTAACTGGTCCGTAGTTGCCAACTTCTAGTTTAATTCCTTTCTTGAATAGAGGGTTACAATAGCTTCCTTCAGTTCAGCAGGTACAGTGTTGGTGTTAATTGACAAGTTGATGATGTGGGTTAGGGGGCTTGCTATACCAATGGCTCCATCTCGTAGAAATTTGGCAGGAATTTTGTCTGGTCCTGTGCTTTTATGTACATTAGGTTAGACAGCTCGTCAAAAGTGTATTTTGGTGTAAAATTTTGCAATCCAAATGTGTTCGGGTGTATGTCTTTATCTCTGTAGAAATTTCGAAAGGTGGCCGTTGTTGTCGTGTATTTATTGAGAGGTTGAGGTAGGTTCTGTGCAAGTGTGTTTGCTATGGAGGTGAAGAAGGAGTTGAAGTAGGTTGAAATTTTTCGTTTATCGTGGCAAACCTGATCATTAATGGTGAGAGCAATATTAGTGTTAGACGAATCCCTTTTTTTGTTGCTGTAGCCTGTTGTTTTTAGGTGCCTCCATAGTTTCTTTGGGTTATTCTGATATTCCTCTGCCTTATTGTGAAAATAATTAGTTTTCGCTGATTTTATTTCCTACTTAGTTTATTCCTGGCCCTGTTGAACTCATGTTTCAGACCTTGATCCTGTCTATGTTTCGCTAGCCTTTTTAACAGATTGTCTCTGCCTTCGAGTCATGTTAGTAGCTCCTGCTCGATATTATCAAGAACAATGGTCACATATTAGTGACGGATGACAACCGTCGCTGGTACTAATGTTACCCTATTGAACAGACTGATTAGGGCCGACATTGGTACAAGATGGGTGATCTGAAAGAAGGTTATGGGAAGTCAAATGTTTAAGAAATTTATAATTAAAGAATAGCTTTAAAAACCTTTAGAGATACGAGATGTGAGGGCCATTGGACGATAGTTGGAGGGTTGAGAGCAGTCACCCTTTTTCGGGACAAGTTGAATGAGAGTAAACTTCCAGCAAGAAGGAAAGGTGTTAGATGAAGGACAGAGGCAAAAGAGTTTACCTAGACAAGGAGTCAGCACAGAAGCAAAGCTTTTTAGTATAGAAGGAGGGACACCCATCTGACCAATTCGCCTTCTTAGTATTAAGCCCAGAGAGGGCAGAAAGTACACTCATGATCCCTAATTTCTTTACCCCCTTGGGGCTCGAAATGAGTCAAAGCCAGGATTAAAAAAGCGTCCAGCGAGCGGACACTGCCACTTTATGCTGAGATGCTCACTCACCTGAACCATAACTCATAAGCACAGTCATGAAGCAGTATTGAATCCATGTTACGTTGATATTATTCCATTGCCCCAAGTGGTTGATAGAGAAAGAAGTCTGTACAGTCAAGGATACTACAGGAGTCTAGTATTTCGAAGCTAGGAAAAAGATGGAGGAGTTGCATGCGACTCCTCGGCCGAATATTTCATATGCTTCGGCGGCGAACTCTCAGCCTCAGATATGCTCTGCGAGGACTCAGACTTGTTCTGTGTCCGCCCAGACTGATCCTCTCCCTCCTGCTACAACTGTTCATTTTCAGCCTCCTACTGCCCACTGTTCCTCCTCTACCACTTCATCTGTCTCTATCGCTTCCTGTGACTCTACCGCTACCTCATTGTCTGACTCTCCTACTCCTTCTACCTCTTCCCCTCCTGTTGCTGTGCTTCATCCTCTGACTCTACTTCTGCCTCAGTGTGGGATAAGTTCTCTTATTCCACGCTGTTGCTTCTTCTCCTCCTCCTCCTTCTGGAAAGAATGGCAAGTCTGGTACAGATAAAGTAAACCTAACCCCCTTCAGCCGTCCGTCTTAGTCTTATACGCACGTCATTCCTGCTCTGGCTCCCTCAAGGGAGTCCTCGCGGCCTCACTTAGGGGGGGGGGGGGCTCACAGAGAGATTGGAGATCGCTGGTGGTAGGTCCCAGCAAAGGTCCCCAGGTTCCCCTCGTAAACAGAACCGATGGAGTACAAGATACTTTAATGGAACTGTAGAGATATTAGGAATACATTACAACTCTTAGCACTTTTGTTGCAATTACACGCGCCGTCAGTTGTTTGTCTACAGGAGACGAATTTGGTGGATCACGCTGATCCCCCTCCTTTTAAACACTAACATTCGTATATGTTACGACCGGCACTACGAAATAAACAAGGGCACTTAATAATGGACTAGATGATAGGCTATATCTGCAACAACGCCATTTATTTTATCTACTACAACGGTACGCTAATTCCAAACCCTTGAACTATTACGCCGGTGAACAAAACACTTAAAACCCTCCAGAGTTAATCTACTGGATAACGGGGTATCAATTAACTGGGTTTTAGTGCACTTCTACAAAGGCTTTCCGGTGACGACAAAGCCAACTCACAACAGGAGTACTTACGTTACGAAAATGCTCTAAAGTAATAACAATGCTTAAATAAACTATCATAAGATTTAATAAAGGAATATATGCTTACGTTAACTTTAGTGTGAGTCAGTACTCAACACTAAACTCTTCAATGCTCTATGAAAACACTGGAAGTCTAGTCCTACAGCAATCAGATAAGGAATCTTCTGAAAAGGTCTGATGCTCTAAGATGCTCGTTAATATAGAACAGAAATAATGCAGGGGCAGGACACCAAAGCGTGTATCTTAAATACACCAATAAGTAGGATACATATATATAACAAGGGAGTGCAACAACTCTGTGACAGCACTAATAATAACCACTCAAAAACAGTACTTCCTTAGCCAACGTAACAGCCAAACTGGGTTGTGCACTATGCATCAACCTAGGCTAAAATAAGGCGTGAATAATTCCTAAAGCATACACAATGAAAGTTAATAAACACAATGCTGTCTTTCACACTAATAAAGTCTAGCAGTGGCATAAAAGGTATCAGGAAACTAGGCAGAGCGTAAGCTTGCTCGTAGCCTACTGTCTCCCCTTGAACAGATTTCCCTTATGTTACGTTAAGTGACTTGGAGGCTCTCTTGGTAAGTCCAGATCTCAAGTATCGTGTAAAATATGCACAAGGGTTACAGGCTACCTAGCTTCGTCGATGTTGTACAGGCTCTGACTTGCCACTTACATAACTCAGATAACGACCAAAGATACCTTCCACTGTCTAGCATTAAATAGTAGGAAAGAACAACTCAATAATTAGAAGCACCCCAATCCTATGATACATGTGACTATGACTCTAATAATCCCTAAACCTAGTGCAAACATATATGGAGAACTGGTGCTGGTAATACGACTGGCCGACTATGGAAGTCGTATGCAGAACCAGAAGGGATAAGTAATTGAATAAAGAGAGAAGTATGAAAAAGAAGAAGTTCAGAGAGAGAAATAGTAGTACAGAGGGTTAGATGGGGGGACAGATTGCAAAGGACATGTAGGACCAAGCATGCTGTGCCAAGCTCTGCAGGAGAAATGCGGGCAGAAGCCCCCCCCCAGCACTAACAAAGGAAGCGGCACCCAATCACAGACGACTACGTCATGAGGAGCAGGCGCCACATGACGCGCCAGGCCCGCCGGCCAATCACGAGCGTGGGAAACTCCTCCGAGCGAGGGAGTCACACGTACATACACACGCACATATTACCACCACGCTGCTCGCTCTCTTTCTCCCTACATCTTCACACAACACATCTTATATTCTATCAATGATATAAAATACTTCCAAGTGTCACAGACAAGAATAAAGACCACCACTGATCTGTCTGTGACAACATGAGCTCTATGAAAGAAAGAACATCGTTCTACGATTATTGTAGCCTATTTCACTGACCTGGCGAGCGCTAGCGAGTTACGAGTGCATTCTGGTAAGCTGGCCAGCGTAACACCCCGCCCAAGATGTGGGACGTTTCAGCCTCAGGTGAACTCCACATCTGACAAGACAGAATGCCCACAACCCACAGAACCAGCTACTCTCCGAAGTTGTGAAAACAAGGCACGATCACAAACATAAAACTGCATTATAAAAAAAAAATCTGCACACTTCCCCATAATAATAGCATCATAATAATTATATCAACGAGCAAGCGTCACCAAGCCTAGCCTACTAAGACAACAACTCAGAGTGTCTTAGATTCTTGCTGTGATATACTGCACTTATATACTATCAAAAGAAAGAGTTTTTATGTGAGGTTTTTGTATAAGTTTTTAATAGTGTTTTTGGCGGCTTTGCACTACAGGGGCAAGCCTAATTTTTCTCCACTCTCAAACAAACACTGACTGAACGGCGAGGGTGCTCCTTAACCCTTAATTAGCGGCTCACCACATAAGTCGTATTTAATAAAGCTGAACTATGTGGCGGCGCTCGACATAGGTCGAGTGGCAATTTCAGCACGTAATGTTGCTGAGAGAGAGAGACAAGTGGTGGCAGGAAAGTAGCGAGCGTATGACTGCTCCAGACCACCGCGGCGAACATACTGACACGAATCCCAGCTCCCTCCTCCCTCTCTCACTCGCTATATAAGGAATTGTATCGGGAAAGTGGCTAATTCATGCTGCTATTGCACGGTTATTGCAAGAAAACTAGCCATCATAAAAGGATCGTTATGGTGTCATTCGAAAGCTCTGTTTATGCCCTTTCAGGGATAGGTACTTGTTTTACGTTCTGGGTCTTATTTAGGCATGAAAATGATCACGTAAACAGCCCTATTTTGGCTAAAAACACCCCGCTGGGCGGTACATATAAATAAACCGCATAGGCCGCTCGTAAGGTGTTAAGACATATCCTCCCGTGACAAACAATCAGCCATAACATAACCAGTGCCCTTAACATGCCACACATCCAACTTGTGTTCCGGCAGCAAAACAACACCTGACACTGATAAACTGCCCAGTCCATCACAAGACTGGCACTTCCCTTCGCTCTCTCCGGCAACGGGACCTGCCAA
This sequence comes from Paralithodes platypus, assembly GCA_032716605.1. Taxonomy (NCBI): domain Eukaryota; kingdom Metazoa; phylum Arthropoda; class Malacostraca; order Decapoda; family Lithodidae; genus Paralithodes; species Paralithodes platypus. The sequence goes on along the minus strand of CM064519.1, from coordinate 17,649,599 downwards.
TAACCTGTCACTATTTCTACCTTAGTGATAAGCGATGCAGCACCGATGCGGTCTATGGGGTCGTCAACTCTGAATAAGGTATAGGCGTCTGTCAGGGATAATGCACCAACACTCTTGCAATCAACATACACACGGATCTTGCCACTTAACTCAGTCTGCAAAGTTACTGGCAACAACCACTCACGATATCCCTTATCCCTCAGACCCTTCGTCAACATGTAGTCCAGCTCTGCTTCTACAACAGGCTGTCGAGCAGGATTATACGGTAGGGAGCCAACTTGAGCCTTACACTGTCTCCAGCCTCCATGTCGGATTCTAGCCCGTACATCAGGCCTGGAGAATCAACAAACATACGGACGTACTGCCACAGCCTAGTAAACAACTTCTCTTGGCGCTTAGGAACAAGAGGTTGCAACTTATCTCGAAGAGCAACATGCCCATTGCCCTCCCACAACCCAGCCGAGACTGCAGTTTCTACACTATAGTCTCCCTCCTTCTCCACCTTTGTCCCTAGAACAGCCAGGTCATGAGCAGGACAATCTGTACCACCTGTGCAGTCACTCCCATAGTTCGTAATTGCTAATGCTCCCCCGCCGATACCATACATGCACACCCCCGCATTCCTTGCGACTACATCTGCCTGCGCAACATCACCGCCTTCAGCGACATGGCCAGATACAGTCAGTCTATGGTAGGGCTGTTGCATATTACTAGGGCAGCATTGGGAGGCTATGCGACGACCGGGCGCCTCCACTCCACAGCCAACCTCACCAATCTGCTCAATGTCCTGATTCTGACCACTACCCTTAGCAGCCATGGGTCGACCCTGACCTGAAACCATGCCAAAGCCTCGTCGCCCACCTTGAACCACTGAAACAACGAGGCCAACGGTCTACTCACACTCAAGTGACCTGTCAGCGGAACATCGTACACCGCATGAGTTGTGAGGCCTGGGTGCTCGGCACAAACAGTGGGGTATGAACCGAGCAGGTGCTGGAGCGCTGCACACTGCTGCTCAGGCAGGTGCTCAAGCGCTTCCACAGCCACCTGACTCGTGTCCCCCGCCCACTGCTCTGCCGAGACATGACAATCCCAACTTTCTACCACCTGTGCCTCACTGTTCCCCTCTCCTTCTCCACCTTGGCCACTGCAGACCAACACAGGGACAGTAGGCTGCTCAGGTGGTTGCCTCACAAACTCCTTTAACAGGTTCACATGACATGCTTCCCCGTCCTCGTCGAGTTCAATAGCCCCGTTCCCACAACTCTCAAGACCAGGATCTTCTACTTGCAACCGACATATATCCGAGGATGCCAACCTATCTAAATGCTCTTGAAGCAACTTGTGGCCACCCCCGATACTGGGCTGCTCAAGCCCTGCCTGCTTCGCCTGGGAACTACTCTGTCGCAGAGTGCCATCACGCCCTACCATGTCACTAGGGGGGACAGGTTCTGGGGCCACTCCGGAGCTCACCTTTGGGTCAAGTACCGAGTCACCAAGGAGTGTCGCTGGGTCCAAACTCTCAACCCGACCAGCCTTGACTTTCTCCTTCCGACCTTTCCTCCTCTGGTCTAGAACTTGGGTACTAGGCTGTGACACCTGAGCGGACTGAGACCTGGTGACAGCACAAGCCATCTGCGGCATCTGACACCTCTCAAGCCACTCTTGCCCCTCCCTACTCGTGTCGGCCGCCCTCTCGGCAACGACTAAGGGTGGAACCTCGGAAATGGGCACCGCAAAGTCGTTGCCGAGAAGGAGGTCGACCCCCTCAACTGGCAATTTCTCCACCACACCCACATCCAACTCCCGTTTCACACCGTCCACCTCAAGCTCCACTCTGACCAGCGGGTAAACCGTGTAGCATTGATGCCTTGAACCACCACAACCCGAGATGCGTTAATAGGCTTGCCAGTGAAATTCTTAACAAGTGTCTGGGAAGCGCCCGTATCATGCAGCAACTCAAGCCTATGCTTCACACCAGCCCTCCTCACAGTGCCGTGCCCCCTATGACCACAAAAAACATCACGGACGGGTGACGAGCCCTCCTGCTGCTTCTGCACCGGCGATGACTTCGCAACCGACTGTTTACCCCGGGCAAACGCGGAAGACCTCAAAGACACGCCAATGTTGCTCACTAGTGACACCACTGCTGTAGGCGGTGCACTCGGACATGAGCGCGCAACATGCGCAAAATTCTTATGACACTTGAAACATTCCACTTCACTCTTAGACTTCCCCTGAGGTGGGTAAGGGCCCTGGCCTTTCTTTAATGGGAAGGGTTTCGACTTGGGATCATAATTGGCAACAGTACTCTTGAATGGATAATTATTTGTGTCATTAATTCGGGGGGGGGTGGAGTGGTACGCCCCTTGTTACCTGCCTCAGCTCTCTGTGCAGACCCGCACCCGCGAATCAATGACAACCTGAGGTCAGCCAGCTCAGCCGCCTCTTGTAGAGTTTTCGGTTGCTTTTCTTTCAGGTTAAGAGTCAAGTCACTGCCAGTACATATAAAAAATTGTTCCAGCAACACTAATTGTTTTACTGAATCAAAAGTAGTTGCCTTCTCCGACCTCAACCAATTTTCAAATGCATCTGACAGCTCTCTAGCGTGTTCCTGGAAAGTACTCTCCTTTCTTTTTGGAACCGCTCTAAACTTCAGCCTATAGGTCTCTGTCTGTAGCTCATATGCCCTCAGGATAGCCTCTTTCAACAACTCGTAATTCACACAGGAATCTAGGGGCACACCATCGTACGCCTTGAGTGCTTTCCCCGTCAATCGTGAAGAAACAAGGGCTGCCCACTTCTCCTCGGGCCATTGGTGCTCCTGGCACTTTTTCTCGAACCGGAGACAAAATTCTGTAAGTCCTAACTCATCAAACACTGGAACCAACTTGAGTAGATGCGACAGGGACTGGTCATGGGCTCGACCCCCCTGGGCGACCCGGTTCCTCATCACCTCTACACGACTTTTCTCTAGGTCAATATCGGCGCAATACCTTGCAGACTCAGACTGGTACCTATACTTGCGCTCAGACTCTCGCTCCCGCTGCTCGATCTCAGCCTAATGCTTCCGCTGCTCGAGCTCAGCCCTTCACTGTTTGAGCTCAGCCTCATGCTTTCGCTGCTCGAGCTCAAGCTTCTGCTGCTGAAGTTTGGCGAGCTCAAGCTGAAACAACATCTCGGAAGACAAACCCTGAGGAGGAGGTGCTACTATTGGGGACCCACCCCGTGAATCACCTAGAGGCATACCCAACCGCCAGCGGGCATCGGCCCGCGGGAACGTACCCGGCTTCGGAGCCCGAGGGGGCGCCATGATAGGAGTCGAGTGGAATGGGGGCTGGGCCGAAGGTGCCCCAGCTCCTGCTCCACCCGAAGCCCCATGCACCCCACCGAGCACACAGGTAACCAGCTCACCCCTCGACAAACCGCTAGTACCGGGAACCCCAAGACCGTGGCTACACACTGCAGTCCGTACCGGTCTAGCCCCGACACACGATCCACTGACACAGGCTCCTCCAAAAAAATACGAGCATCCTCCTCATTGTTCACCACCCGAACGCCGTTTAACAACTCCACCTTCTCCACCTCCTCGCCTGCCTCTCGCACTGTGCCCTCACTATGCTCAGACCCGTCCAGTGACATGATGGAGTCAACAACAAAAAATCTCAAGTCAAGACAAAAGTAGCCAAACTTTCGCGTAGCTTTATTCACCAAAAAATATTCGAAGATGTTTTTGAGTGCAATACTAGGTCACCAATAACTCCAACAAGTTCTATATATCCACAAAACAATGCCCGCTGCCAACAATGCGAGAAATAAATTCAACCCCAAATGGCAATAAGATTTCTTCCAAAAAAAAATGGAATATTCAGTTCACTATATACTGGTCTAAGGTCGCCATTTGTTACGAAGGGCACTACGAAATAAACAAGGGCACTTAATAATGGACTAGATGATAGGCTATATCTGCAACAACGGCCATTTGTTATATCTACTACAACGGTACGCTAATTCCAAACCCTCGAACTATTACGCCGGTGAACAAAACACCTAAAACCCTCCAGAGTTAATCTACTGGATAATGGGGTATCAATTAACTGGGTTTTAGTGCACTTCTACAAAGGCTTTCCGGTGACGGCAAAGCCAACATACAACAGGAGTACTTACGTTACGAAAATGCTCTAAAGTAATAACAATGCTTGAATAAACTATCATAAGATTTAATACAGAATATATGCTTACGTTAACTTAGTGTGAGTCAGTACTCAACACTAAACTGTTCAATGCTCTATGAAAACACTGGAAGTCTAGTCCTACAGCAATCAGATAAGGAATCTTCTGAAAAGGTCTGATTCTCTAAGATGCTCGTTAATATAGAACAGAAATAATGCAGGGGCAGGACACCAAAGCGTGTATCTTAAATACACCAATAAGTAGGATACATATATACACCAAGGGAGTGCAACAACTCTGTGACAGCACTAATAATAACCACTCAAAAACAGTACTTCCTTAGCCAACGTAACAGCCAAACTGGGTTGTGCACTATGCATCAACCTAGGCTAAAATAAGGCGTGAATAATTCCTAAAGCATACACAATGAAAGTTAATGAACACAATGCTGTCTTTCACACTAATAAAGTCTAGCAGTGGCATCAAAGGTATCAGGAAACTAGGCAGAGCGTAAGCATGCTTGTAGCCTACTGTCTCCCCTTGAACAGATTTCCCTTATGTTACGTTAAGTGACTTGGAGGCTCTCTTGGTAAGTCCAGATCTCAAGTATCTGGTCTTACCCTAGCGCTCCACAAAGGTCAACAAAATGAGGTGGCAAGCATACAGGTAAGAGTAGGCAAAAGCCCTTCACCTGTATACTGCTACACTCGCAAAGGGAAAATATGCACAAGGGTTACAGGCTAGCTAGCTTCGTCGATGTTGTACAGGCTCTGACTTGCCACATACATAACTCAGACAACGACCAAGGATACCTTCCACTGTCTAGCATTAAATAGTAGGAAAGAACAACTCAATAATTAGAAGCACCCCAATACTATGATACATGTGACTATGACTCTAATAATCCCTAAACCTAGTGCAAACATATATGGAGAACTGGTGCTGGTAATACGACTGGCCGACTATGGAAGTCGTATGCAGAACCAGAAGGGATAAGTAATTGAATAAAGAGAGAAGTATGAAAAAGAAGAAGTTCAGAGAGAGAAATAGTAGTACAGAGGGTTAGATGGGGGGACAGATTGCAAAGGACATGTAGGACCAAGCATGCTGTGCCAAGCTCTGCAGGAGAAACGCGGGCAGGAGCCCCCCCAGCACTAAGAAAGGCAGCAGCACCCAATCACAGACGACTACTCATGAGGAGCAGGCGCCACATGACGCGCCAGGCCCGCCGACCAATCACGAGCGCGGGAAACTCCTCCGAGCGAGGGAGTCACACGTACATACACACGCACATATTACCACCACGCTGCTCGCTCTCTTTCTCCCTACATCTTCACACAACACATCTTATATTCTATCAATGATATAAAATACTTCCAAGTGTCACAGACAAGAATAAAGACCACCACTGATCTGTCTGTGACAACATGAGCTCTATGAAAGAAAGAACATCGTTCTACGATTATTGTAGCCCATTTCACTGCCCTGGCGAGCGCTAGCGAGTTACGAGTGCATTCTGGCAAGCTGGCCAGCGTAACATATAGAAGACACGAGGGTCATGGGGTTGCGATTTACGTTCATAAATCGCTTCCCCACTCAGCAGTGTGACTTGTTTCTGCCCTGGAAGTTGTATATTTCATACGAGACGCATGGATAGAGTATGTGTTTTGTTCTTCCTAAAAGGAAAGTTGACTGGTAATTTAGAAGGGACTCGAAAACATGAGACTGAAGTTTACTTTAGTTTCACAAGGGTTTTTCCGGGTGTAAGGGGAGGACTCAATGATTCTCTGAGATTAAGGGAATTTAGGGGGGACTGCTACTTCTTCTTGTTGACTGTTCCTTTGGTAATCTTGTGGGAGGTGTTGGTATCCTGGGATTTGGATTTCGCCATTGTTTGGGAAGTCTTCATGCTTCTGTGGCTTCTTTTGAAATTAGGTAGCGTCTGCCAGTCAAAATCCTGGCTGTGTTTTTGGTAGCGTCAAGCCTACCTCTACCGATCTCAAATCCGGCTGTGCATTTGGTAGCACGGAGCCTACCTCTGCCACACTCAAACCTGGATGTGCCTTTGGTAGCCTCAAGCCTACCTCTAGCGATCTCAAATCCGGCTGTGCATTTATTAGCACGGAGCCTACCTCTGCCAGTCTCAAATCTGGATGTGTCTTTGGTAGCGTAGAGCCTACCTTGGCCAGTCCCGAACCTGGATGCTCCTTTGGAAGCGTCAAGCCTACCTCTACCGATCTCGAATCTAGCTGTTGCTTTGGTAGCGTTGAGACTATCTCTGCCAGTCTTGAACCTGGATGTGCTTTAGTAGCGTTGAGCCTACCTCACCAAAAAACTAGGGTGATAAGCTTGTGGTTTTTATTGCCTGCTTCAGGGTGGCTTTGGTAGTGTTTCTTTTCTGTGCTATCTCCACGCTGGTGGTGGGGCGGGCAAGAAGGGCTTGTATGGCGTGAACTTCTTTCTTGAGATCTGGATTAGCCACCTCACTAGTGACTGTGCCAGGTTGGTAGACGTTCCGGGCGAGAGGAG
>CM064519.1:17591393-17642797 GCA_032716605.1 Paralithodes platypus | reverse complement strand
GTTAAACGTGCTCTTAACCACCTTTCATGCACACGAATGAAGAGGGAGTAGTAGTTAATACTCAAATTATGATCGATATCGTGAGAGCGTCTGCAGCGTCTGGCGGTAGCGAGGTGAGGAGAGAGAGAGAGAGAGAGAGAGAGAGTTAGTTAGTTAGTTAGTTAGTTAGTTAGTTAGTTAGTTAGTTACACGTACCAGCAAAATTTCTTTCTCTCCCTTGACATTTTCTAGGAATTATATAATACCTAGTGCCGGAGATGACAGGTTGTGTAGGTGACGGGAGAGGAAATATTGTATATCATGTTCTGTATAGTGACCTCAACCTCAGTGAAGTAGTTGAACTGGTTGGGTTTGTGCTAATACCAAACCATCAACATTTGCTTAAGAGGAGACTTATCGGTGTTTGTGAACCCACTTCTCCCTCATGTTTATCCCCTATTCGTTTTGAAATTTTAAGACGCTTGTCCCCTTAGTTTGGCTATCTTAAAGAAATTTCGCTCCATTTCTTTGCCAGTATTAAAGACCTTTCGTGTAATTTAGGTGTCGAATTTCACCTGGCAAGGAAGATCGAGCCTGTAATTTAGGAGGAAGAGACTTTCGGCCTAGATAATTTTCTATCAAAAATGTACAAATTTATTTTCAAAGTTTGATGGAGGTCCTGGGAGCCAACTACCCCCCCCCCCCCTCTTTATTGTTGTTGTGTCCCCGATGTTTCTCCTTTCTTCCCTTAACTACCCTCTCTCTACTGCCAGCACAACTGTCACCACAAAGACCTGCACCTCAGAGACTAACATAATTACTTTGTCTCCTGCACAACTTATTTCTGTATTAACTTTCTGTGTCTACCTGAAGCCCTGTCTAACGCAGCTGGAGCTTTTGTAGTAGTTTGTCCTACCTCGCCTAATCTTCCAATTTTCGGTGATCTTCCATAGCCAGTAATTATAACTTTATGTAATATCCACAACTTTGCTATGGCTTCATATTTTTTCTTTGTATATATGTTCATGTGTCTCCATTCTACACTTCATTCTGCAGCAGAGTATTTTTACCATTTGCCTATTCTATTTTTATGAACACGTTTCAGTTCTTTCAATCCAAGGAAAACACAAAATGTTTATGTTATCAGTATCAGACAAAATTATTTATTGTGCTTTCATTATATTAACGCCTTCAGGATATTTTAGCAGTATATGATTACACTATTTTATACAGCTTAGGAAGGATCTGTGTTAATTATAAGGGTAAAAACTATCTCAATCAGGGAGCTGTGGACGGTGGGGGCATTGGCCTGGGGGTGCAAGCCCGAGGGCTGATATCCCCTCTACCCGTTACCCTCTCAGAGACAGATCTCATCTCAACCAGGCCCCTTTGGGGGCCCGAACATCTGGCACGGCTTCGGTCAACCGGACTGCTCGGCCAGAAAGTCTGGGGAAGTACAACAGCAACAACCCTCTAACTTCCATAAAATCTTCTAAATCTGAAATAAAATCGTCAACTAATAGCCAAAAAACAGAAAAGAAACGCGTCATCGATCCTCAGTGGGTTAATAAAACATCAACACAACATATACCCAGAGATAGATAACGAGAAAAAGCAGAGAAAAGCCAAATGAACAATTACACAAAGACACACACTAATAACCATACACCTGCAAACCAAAGCAAATGGTACAGTCCTTATACAAATTCGTGGACCCCCTCTGTTATTCTTTATGCAATCATAACCAGTTGGTATGCATTTTGGGTGAAATTTGCTTATCATTAAATAGCACATATAGTTTCGTAGTTGATGTACAGTTGGTCAAAGTTCCAGCTGACCCACCCTCGCTCTGGGGCTCGCAGAATTATCTGGCAATACTGGTGTAGGAAGGAGGTGTGTCTTACAAAGATTGGGATTGGTAGGTCTGATTTCGGCTATATCATTGTTAGAACTTATACTAAACAAGGGAAAGTAAGCCTATCTCAAATAAAAATGCATACATCGCTATGTATGATCCCGAACATTCACCCTAAGTTAGTAGATTTGCTTAAATATTCAAGTTACTATATCCACTGATTGGCAACTACACCAGTATTGCCAGCTAATTCTGCGAGCCCCAGAGCGAGGGTGGGTCAGCTGGAACTTTGACCAACTGTACATAAAAGTGTATTCATATATTCGTCTCCAGAGAAATACTTCCATAATTTGAAATAGGTTTGGTCCACGAACTTTTATGAGTTACTGTACAACTTTCCCTTTCTCCCTTCCCTCGCCCCTGCCCAATACCTTTCCTGGTCGACTATGGAAATAACTGGCCGAGAGCTTCCGTCTATCATTCCCTCTCATCCTACCTTTTATCGGGCTGTCTTTCTCCCCCTCTCGTTCACCCCTTGTGTTCAACCTTTTCTGTCGCCTTTTTATTGGTTCTCTGACTGTGCGTATTTCAGGTTTGCGTTTCTTTTCCCGTTTCTCTCTATCCGTTCTCTCTCTCTCTCTCTCTCTCTCTCTCTCTCTCTCTCTCTCTCTCTCTCTCTCTCTCTCTCTCTCTCTCTCTCTCTCACGCACACAGATGCATACATTTTTATATGCAAAGAACGACACAATATTTTTTACTGATAATACTAATATGAAAATATAATTTAATCATTGAAGACCGTTTGATGATCATTAAGTGCTAAACTCTCGTAACAAAAGTAACACACATACACACACACACACACACACACACACACACACACACACACACACACACACACACGCACACACACACACAATTCCATGCCCACTTTCTGGTGATCTGAATATTTAACTTTTTGCCCTCAAGAGATGCATTTTTGTTCGAGAGAGAGAGAGAGAGAGAGAGAGAGAGAGAGAGAGAGAGAGAGAGAGAGAGAGAGAGAGAGAGATGAAATCAAAGTGTAGATGAACAAAATAAATATAATAAAACAAGGGCAAAATTAACGGTATGAAAACCAAATAAGTCAGTTACAAGAAAAACTGTTCCATCAACAAATTTATTGTGGGAAATAAGGCAATAATGTTGATTTGTGAGAGTCCTCTAAGCTGACAAATTTAGTTCCTAATAATTATTATTCTTACTAATTAATCCTTCAAATAAAAATTGGCTTTCACTCTATTTTTTGTATATTCTGAGTGGCTGTAATGAGAGAGAGAGAGAGAGAGAGAGAGAGAGAGAGAGAGAGAGAGAGAGAGAGAGAGAGAGAGAGAGAGAGAGAGAGCAAACCATAAACATTCAGACAAACGAACATTCCATAACATTAAATGGACGAATAACGAAGATGAATGATATTAAACTCTAAATTAGTTGAAATAGGAGGAGAATAGGGAAAAAGAAAAATAGACCACACACAAAACTCGAAAAATATCTGTTCTCGTATAATTATATTAAGAACCTTTTTCATAATGAACGGGAAATTATTTACCCTCTAATATTGCGTGATAAATGGATTAATAAAGTTACCCCTCCAGCTAGAGATAATTAGAATACAGAAAACGGACACCATTCCAGCTTGAGGCAATTTAGGATCCTTCAAAACAATATTATTTTTTAATATCTTGATTTTGACTCCAACAGTTCATACCTTCAACATAAGTATATAATATTGCCTAATGCTCCAAAGTGGTATATATATATATATATATATATATATATATATATATATATATATATATATATATATATATATATATATATATATATATATTATTAAATTGGCCCCTCCATCATTGACGATCTGCCTATTAATATAATAGTCTCCATTCATCACCCGCGTCAGCCGTTTTGAATCCACCGCCGCGGGGATGAACAGAGTATTCCTCATAAGTGTAACGCAACTTCTCTTATGGAGTCGTCTATAGATCGGGTACCCACTACGAAAAAACTTTCGTAAAATATAAGAGAAGAAAAAGATTTGTTTTAACTTAAACAATGTTATAACATGCTTCCCACTTTGGTGGATTTCTTGCGTTGTGGCACCCAGCCGCTTCTCACCAGGCGGCCATACTTCCTTCACTGCTATATCAAGATAACAACCAAGATATTACGGCGAATGGGAAGGGGATGGATGGGAGGGCCGTACATCGTCGATGATTACGGGGCCCCTACTAAATATTAGGTTTTCATTACTTCCCTCCGGGAATCAAACCTATAATATGTGTGTAATGTAGTACTGATGGATGTTGATATTTATAACAGTGGCTCAAAATTTCGGCAGTTGTCCAGTCTCGGTTTACTGTAGTGCCTGAACTTAATCATCCCTCAGGCTAACCTTTCCTAATTTTTACTGTAATTGAAAAATCATGGCTTCCATCGATGCACAAAAAATTCGCCTACCGTGAAATTATAGGGCGCAACGTGATATTAATGAGAGAGAGAGAGAGAGAGAGAGAGAGAGAGAGAGAGAGAGAGAGAGAGAGAGAGAGTATGTGTTCAATTAATATGTCTGTTTCTCATATCCTTCACATAAGAAAATCAAGTGCCCATAATCCTAAAAAAAATCTTTCAATTATCTAGCTTGTTTGCAGGGGAGGAATGCCAACCCATAACCATCTAGCTTGTTTGCAGGGGAGGAATGCCAACCCATAACCATAAAATAATAAAACTCTCCCACAGCACTAATGTACAGTCGCGCTAATAAGTCATGTCCCAGCTGTCATTACGTTTGGCTTATTCTGTGCTGTATTAATGTCTGTCAGATGTTGAATAATGTGGGTAAGTGTAGGACCATGTTTGTATATTTCACTCAAAAAGAAGACATCATGTGTAAATATTGCTGATACCAATTATTGATCAAAACATACTTGGTGCCTAGAAATCACTAATTAGCGCGACTGTACGCTCCACCATCATACAAGTGCAATACACATGTTCCGGCAGAATATATGAGAACAACAGCCGCTTGAAACATATGCAAGCAATTAGGCAATGTGAAGGACTGTTGTTTTTAATAAGAGGGATAGTAAATATTTATAGTAATATTTATTTGGATGGCTGTGATGCGTAATTAAGGAGAGTCACCTGTTTTTTTTATCTTTCTCTCCTTTTCTCTCTTTCTCTGGCTTGTATCCATTCGGCCCCATTCAGCCAACTGTTTTAAGACGTTTATCCCCATCCATGTGTCGTTTTCTTCCTGGCGAGCGATAGCGAGCCAGCATTGTATGGAGAAATCCGGCTTCGCCGGAGAAATTTTTCTATCGAAAAATTTAAAAATTTAGCTTGTTGTAAAACAAAGATATATATATGCTGGCTCGCTACCACTCGCCAGGAAAATATTGACACCTAGATGGGAGTAGACGTCTTAACCCTCCCAGACATATTAATTTACGAAAGTTAGGGGTTGCCCGAGTGCCCGGTATTTCCCCCACAACAGTCTTTCTCACACTGAGGGACCGTTAGAAGTCTGAGGAATTTGGGGTTGCTACCAATCGACAGATTCTGATCTAACTTACCTAACTTACTGAGCTCAATATGATGCAAATGCGTCATATAACTTACTTATTGAGCTATTTCACTAAGTTCATATGACGCGATCGCGTCATATGATACCTTTGGGCAACACCGCCATATGACGCGAGCGTGTCATATGTGACGGAGAGGGTTAAAACAGTAGGCTGAATTGGGCCGAATGGATACAAGCCAAAGAGAGAGGGAGAGAAAGAGAAGAAAAGCGAGGTGGGTCCCCTTAAGGCTAACATGATACTCCAGATTAATGGGTCAGAATAAAACCAACAAACCAAAATAGAGAGAGCGGAATTCAAATAATTCTCCCTACGCTCAAGGCAGTAGTGCTGCCAGGGCAGTCTAAATATTATCTTCACACACACACACACACACGCACACGCACACACACACACCCACACCCACCCACACACACACCCACACACACACACACACACACACACACACACACACCCCTGTGGTTCCGGTGGTTGTAGTTGATGGCTGTCACTTAACGCCCTGTGGTCCACGCCGCTGCGGCGCCGCCATTGTACACTAAACACACACACCATTACTTTAAACAAGCACATAAACGTGCACGTGTACATACCACACATGCATAAACGAACACAAATATACAATTCGTAAAATATACTAAACCATCGATCAACAGCTACAGACACATTGATACGTAATAGACGGCTTGTGACATTTAGAGCAAAGAAAGTACATGTAAAACAGAATTATTGAAAAAATTATGCTACTAGAAAGAGTGAACAATGTTTTTCTCTGCTCTCTGTTTCCAGGACATAAAGTGGCTCATTGAATAATACATAAACTAGCACATCTAGCCTCACTGAATAATGTACATTTGATTAAATTTGTATACCGAGCTTTGGGTATCCCTCGCATCTCTATGTCTGACTTTATTAATACAAAGTAATTCAAAGCCACTAAAGGGAAGTGGGATGGGTGGTGGTGAAAGCCCCAACCAACGGCCATGCTATAAAGTCTTATTATGGCACTGCCTTGTTGTAGCACTGTTCACACTGTTGCGGTGCAGATAGGTGCTGCAGGGGAATGTTTATTATGTTGATGAAGCCTTGTTAGCACTATGCCACTGTGATGATATAGTGGGGCAATGTTGTGGCAAGTCCATATTGTTGTACACGTACCAGTCTGTGACATTACAATTAATTGCTACTACTACTACTACTACTACTACTACTACTACTACTACTAGTAGTAGTATTCTTCTGGTTATTTATATAGCGCCCGTATCTCCTTCTTCGAAGATTCATAAACGCTTGACCACGTCAACCAGAAACATTACCCATATCCCTTGCTCAAGGGGAGACGGCAACCGGCAGCTATATCTCAGAAAAAGTGTTCAACCTGCGTGGGGCTTGAATCCGAGTCTGCTGGATGAAATGCATGGAAGCTATCAAATGAGCCAGCCAGACGGCTGGCTCTCCATATTATTCAGCATAATCATTACTCGTTGTGGAAAAGAAAAATGTACAAATATTTGCTATACCTGCGTAAATTGTAGGGTTAATATTACAAGTTAAGTCTTCCATTACTTGAGGATGCTTTGTTACACTGTATTCGGGTTATTATCACATGATTTTATGAAATTTAGGAAGGATCTCTAGAAAACAACGGGATTACAAAATATCTCAATTAACTCTACTCCCACAAATTCTTCCGAAACTGAAAAAAACATTGTCTACAACAGCCAACATATAATGTCTAGTAGATAAGTAAATTAGCGACAACTTCCAACACTGTGCCTCATCTTAACTGTGACACAACAACGTAATTATCCCTGGGGTAAAACTCTGGCTGTTTACTTTTCATTTAGACAGACGTTTTTATCCAGGTTGTTTGCGCGGCTCCTTTTTGGCGGACCAAACGTTTTAATTTCTTCACAAACTTTACGATCACACATTTTACCGGACACACAGAGCAGGGGGCGCTACTGGTAGGCTGAGCAAGTGGATTAGTCTTTATTGATGTCAGAATAAAAATAGTCTTTGCCATTATTGGATCTCACACTTTTGTACTGCATTAGTTCTCCAGGATTAATCGACTTAGACACACACACACACACACACACACCCACACCCACACCCACCCACCCACCCACCCACCCACCCACCCACACACCCACCCACACACCACACACACACACACACACACACACAGTACTTGGTATCTGTATTTTTACCAATTCTACTATTGAGCAAATGTTAGGTAAATGTTGACAACTGTTGATCATATTCCTCCTCTCTCAAATAATATTTTAGAATTATATCCTCAGATTTTTGTTCATTTTTTACTACGTAGACTTTTCCGCCTATGTATTATCTATTCTTCCATATATATAATAAGGCGAGTTAACATTAATATGTTTCTGAAGAATGGGAGCTTATATTTTCAATATGATAACAGACCAATTTCCATCACATCTACTTAAAGTAAAGTATTGAAATTCTCCTTAACAATCGCATCTTACCATGTTGAGATTAACACACAATCAATTATGCATATTATGGATTCCAGTATCGGTATGAATATTTAACTGAAGACATACTTTGCCTTCTTACACTTAAATTTGATAAAAACAGCTGATATTCATAGAATATCCCATGCAACAACGCTCGAGATCTCCAAAGCTATTGGCACCACCATTGTTATACAAGCTTCCAATCTTAAAGTTATAAAAATAATATGATTATTGTTAATATCATATTTGTCTTCATCTCCTTGAGATGCTTATAATGATTGGTAAACATACGCACGCTAATTTGAAGTACACTCGGATGCCATAGTCTCTAGCCCACTCATAAGCATTCGTAGACCGCCTATGTTTTTCTTTATGCAAATATAACAATTTGGATTGAATTTCGGATAAAACTTGCTTATCAATAAATAGTATATATATTTTTGTAGTTGATGTTTAGAACATTGTGTTTGTAAAGCCGTTTACAGAGAAATGTTTCCATAATTAGAAATAGTTGAAATCCATGAATGTCTATGATTGGGCTAGAGACTATGATATCCGACTGTACCACAATATTTCCTATATACGACAATTCTATTAATTATTCAAATCAATGATCTCTTGCTTGTTTTACATAACCAAATACACTGAGAAACGAGCTGTTCGTCAGTGAATTGGGTTCTGTAATGCAAGCAAGAGATAATTGAATTGAATATTTAATAGAATTGTCGTTAACATGTAATTGTGCATGTTTACACAATATGCAGTATTGCTTACTTTAATAATATGGATGTTTATATGGGGCACTCATACATTTTAACAACATTCAAAACAGAGTACATATAATAATAAAAAAAACATAATAATTACAAATAATTTTCCTTCCTTTCACAATTGAATAGATGCTACATTCCATATATTGCACTGTAAACTAGTCCCAAGTTTCTGAAAGGGCTGAACTATGGTAACCTCTCAGTGCTCCATGATATCTAAACTTACATATCCGAAATTCACATTCTTCGCGGCTGCATCAACAAACTATTGACAAATAAATAAATGCATAAATAAATACACACAGCAAACTTCACCCTCTCCTCAGCCTTCCACCCTTCCTCTCTCTTCAACCATACATTTGCTTCACTACGCTATACAAACTTTTATAACCTTCAAAGTTTTCCCCCTCTTCATACATGTGTAGCAGCTTCCTCGCCATGACCTTGTACCAACTCTTGTATACATCTGTTCCATATTGATAATCATATAAGTAGCACCCCGTTCTTAACATTAATCATCAATTACAAACCCCAATGTACTTGAATAAACTAATGAAAGCATATGGCCCTCCCGGGATTCGAACTCGGGACACCACACCCCAGAACATAATCACCTAAACCATTACACCACCACACAAACATTTATTGTATTTTCAGGAACGGAAGGATACTTAAGATTATGAGGCTTCCGGATGATGGAGGTGTTGATTACGTACAATATATACATTAGATTAATTTTATTGTTGTTATTGATGTTGTCGTGTTGTCGAGTCACACTACTTGGTCATTCACCATATTTCCTTCCATGTTGTTCAAGCAATGCTACGGAGGTATTCATTGTATTAAACACCTTTCTTTGTTCTTGATGTTGCTTCTGTCGTATTTTGCCAGGAAAACTGTTTATCTGTGTCCGTAATTTATCCTATATGCATTTATAGACATTGCACCTCTGCTGCCATTATAGCCATAATCGCTTTACACTAGATAAAAGGTGGCTTTTAATAGAACAATATTGCATGTGCAGTCCTGCGTTCACAACGACCCCAATATATATTCAGGGGGATAGGTAACCCCGCCTATCCAGAACTATGTAACCATTATCCCCTAGGCATGTATATTCTGCATTTCAATATTCTGGCTACTTTCCCTAAACAAAAATGTACAGATTATATAATCGAGTTCTCATCCATCTCCTTTGATTCGCTGTTCCCAACAATATAGGTGTTCTCTCTCTAGACACATCTCGTGCAAGATATATCTCAGTAATTATCCCAAATTGGATTATTTAATTTAAAATGCACAACAGATCTACAGTGAAGCGCAAAACTCAATATTTTCAAACGTCTTCGCATCTCCGCGACCCCCAGAGGTACTAATACCGCTGATGCCACCAGCATCTACAGTATATATTAGCGGAACATATGCCATAATCGAGCAAGGCAATACCCAGGGGAGGCCTCATAGACATGTGATAAGGAGTTGCTTGAACTCCTGTTTCATTTTTCTGGCTTCTCTCGATGTTTCTCCTTGTGAAGTTGTGGCTCACCTATACAGAGAGTAATCCAGCTACTTCTCACAAACACCTCCTCCTCCTATCGATTTCACTACACTGAGCAAGCAAATCACTCTTAATTCTTTCCAATACTGTACACAGAACACACACTAGTTTAATTTGGCTCTCTCACACGCTTTTAACTTTGGGGGAGACACTTGTTACAGTCAGTTTTGCCTTTTGTCTCCTTCATACACATAGCAAAACAATCTAGTATACAAACAATTTATATATATCAAGGCGCAAGACGCCTGCCTCACTATTATATCTGGCTTATGTTCAATGCACCTCAATAAATGTGATTGGTTATGATAGAAAACCACAATATTTACTGTACAGTAATACAATAAAAACGCTGATTCCTATCGATTTTGAAGGCTCTGGGTTCAATTCTCCCTCCATTCGGGTTCCTCACCCAACTCATCCATCATGACATTTTCATGATACTTCCTGAGGTAGTTACTGGTTACTCAAGCACTAACTTACTTTGATGATTGCACAACATAATAGTATTCAACAATTTCTTCCACGAGTTTCTCAATTGGCGGAGATATGCAAAGTATTTTATTGACCTATCTTACTTCTATAGTTTGTGGAAGTGAATAAGCCATATTTGATATATATATATATATATATATATATATATATATATATATATATATATATATATATATATATATATATATATATATATATATATATACTGTATAATATACAGAGAGAGAGAGAGAGAGAGAGAGAGAGAGAGAGAGAGAGAGAGAGAGAGAGATGAATAATATATCTAAAAAATAACAACAGACCAACCCACACGAGTCATTATCGCAAGCCTAGCAACACTAATTGTGATTACCGGGAATAATTAAGGCTAATTATTATTGTGTCAGAGGTAAATGGTTCTCATTTCCTGATTTATTATAGGAATTATAATTACTGACCCAATGCTAATCAGTCGCTTCGTACACACACACACACACACACGCACACACACACACATATGAATAATCGTTATCTTCCGATTCCTTTTCTACATCTTGCAATAGTGAACCACCTATTTAGTATATATTATCATTTATCACGGGCTTTTGCTGTGACAGTGCGTGGCTGCAATCACTTTCTAGCTCCACACACAGATTCCAACTCTTTTCATCCCAAGTAGGCCATGACATGATTGATCGATATTCCTCGACCGTATGGTGCGTTGTCTTTAGCCGTTCAGTGGTATTACCTTCCAAAACCATTAAAGGGGGAAACATATCCCAGTCAGCGTTTTTTTTTTTTTTTTTTTTTTTTAAAGCTTGATGAAGGTCTAGCGAGGACACTCAAAATTAAATAAATAAATAAATGCATAGGAAAAAAAATAAAAATAAAAATAAATAATAATAATAATAATAATACAAGCACTACCCCCTTAACCGAAACTTACTGGATATACTTGGAGAACGAATAAGGTTAATGACTGATCTCACTCCTGATAATATGGTTCGATCTAGGTAAACTACAGGAGTACATAAGATATAATGGTGCTGAATTGTAATTATTAGAATAACTGTCCTGGGGTTTTCCATGGGTTAGGCTGAAATACATAGTTGCAGTGACTCGCTGTAGGCTGGATTCGGAACAATAACTATAAGATAATATTATGTAAGCAACAAATAATAAATACATAACTAAATAAGTAAAGACATTCTTGTTCGTGTTTTGGTTTATTGTTTTTATCATAAATTATTACAATCCATTTTTTCAGAGGTTGAACTAAGAAATCGGACACTTCATAGGTATAATTGGTGATAAGTAATTTTGTTGTTCTATTATTTACACCATCCTTCCCCTTCCCCT
The DNA here is from genome assembly GCA_032716605.1 of Paralithodes platypus. NCBI lineage: Eukaryota > Metazoa > Arthropoda > Malacostraca > Decapoda > Lithodidae > Paralithodes > Paralithodes platypus. The sequence continues at coordinate 17,630,693 of CM064519.1, read as the reverse complement.
TTCTCCTATCATTGTTTCCCCTCACAGTTCTGATCTACGTCTTTCCTGACTCGCGCCAAACTTTGCATACAAGTTGGATCCAAATTACCTTCTTTTTTTGCATAGTAACTTGTCTCATCTCTTTCATTTTTTATATAGTCTCTCCCCTACCTGTTCCTTTGTTCTGCGGGTTACTTTATTCTCTCTCTCTCTCTCTCTCTCTCTCTCTCTCTCTCTCTCTCTCTCTCTCTCTCTCTCTCTCTCTGTCTGTCTGTCTGTCTGTCTGTCTGTCTGTCTGTCTGTCTGTCTCTCTCTCTCTCTCTCTCTCTCTCTCTCTCTCTCTCCTCTCTCTCTCTCTCTCTCTCTCTCTCTCCTCTCTCTCTCTCTCTCTCTCTCTCTCTCTCTCTCTCTCTCTCTCTCTCTCTCTCTCTCTCTCCAGCCTGTATTATTACATAAGAACATAAGAAAATGGGAGTCTGCAGAAAGCCGATTGGCCTAAGCAAGGCAGATCCCTGTCCCACACAACCCCAATTCAATTACAAAGCCCAATTATAGGCTTCACACTCTAATACCCTGAGGATCATCTTACCAAAACGGTTAGAGATTAACGCAGGATTATGGGGGTCTGCAGAGCGCTGATTGGCCCAACCCGGCTGATCCCCCTTCACACCCAACCCTTCTCGTCCATATGCTTATCCAATTTTATCTTAAAGCTCCCTACAGTTTTAGATCCCACTATAGCACTTGGTAGTCCATTCCACCCATCTACAACTCTGTTACCAAACCAATATTTGCCTATATCTTTTCTGAAACGAAATTTATCTAATTTGAAACCATTGGTACGAGTTCTTTCGCTATCACTGAGCTTTAGTACATTTGTCATGTCCCCTTTGTTAATCCCACTAACCCACTTGAACACCTCTATCATATCCCCTCTAACTCTGCGTCTCTCTAACGAATGTAAACCTAATTTCTTCAACCTTTCTTCATACGAAGATTTCTAATATTATGGATCATTTTTGTCATTCTACGCTGTACTCTCTCCAATGAATCTATGTCCATTCTGTAATAAGGACACCAAAATTGGACAGCATAATCCATATGGGGTCTCACTAATGACAAGTAAAGTTTTAAGACACATCAGCAGTTCTGTTACTCACACTCCTAGAGATGAACCCGAGAATCCTGTTTGCCTTATTACGAACGCTTATACACTGTTTTCTAGGCTTCAAATCATTGCTAACAAACACACCTAGATCTTTCTCGCAATCTGAATTTTCTAATTCTAAATTAGCTAGTTTATATTTAACATTAGTTTGCATCTTCCCTATCTTTAATACCTTGCATTTGTCAATGTTAAACTTCATCTGCCAATTTACTGACCATTCATGTAAGGTATCTAGATCCCTTTGGAGGCACTCTATATCGCTATCTGAATCAATTGATCTCCCTATTTTAGTATCGTCTGCGAATTTACTTATCCTACTAGTTATACCTAAATCTAGGTCATTTATGTATATAAGAAACAACAGTGGACCTAATACCGATCCCTGGGGGACCAGTTTTGGGGGACCAGTTTTGTTTTACTCTGTATTATTAATTTACCATGCTCGACATGTCCAGAATGGGATTTTTAGAAGCGGGTATAAGTGTGTGTATGTGTGTGTGTGTGTTTACGTGTAGGTGCGTGTGTGCTTGGTAATGGAAAATCGCTTTGTTTTCATTTCCTTCATATTTTCTCTTCGTATGCATTTTTCTTCTATCATTGTATTTCTTTTACTAATACTCCTTTTCATCTCCAGTAGTTGTTTTCTCTTCTTAATTCATATATTGTTTTGTTCTGACTATCCCTTTCTTTTTCTTTTCCAAATTTGTATGAATGTTTTCTCATGTAACCTCCCTATCAGTCACATTTCTTAGCCTATTTTATAATTGAAGTAATGAAATAATCCCTCTGTATTTTCCTGTTTCTATGGAATGTCCACCCTTTCCCATCCTTTCTCATTATTATCAGTTCTCTCTTCGTTCCGTTATCAGTTCTCCACTATCTTTCCTTTAGCCCCTTCTGTACCGGTGACGTCTTTTTTTCATTTTATTCTGGCTACTACTAGACGATTTCATTCAGTTTCAAAAGAGCCTCCAATAATTGATAGGCTTCGAACTATCTTACTCAACTCTTTTTACTACCACACAACCTTCTTGCATTTCATAAAACCGTCTATATATAGCTAGAATATAATTAAAAAGCCGTCGCCGGTACAGAAGAGGTTAAGTTCATTTTGCAGTGCAGGCCTTTATCGTTTACTTCACTATATAAAGGGAGATCTGTATTTATTTGTTTATGTATTATTTGTTTTTTAAAATTCCTCCCTAGATTTCAATCAAGCTGTACACAATTAAATAAATAAATCGATTTATCTTATATTAGGTTTTATCAGGTTTGTTAAGGCCCTCTAGCAGTCGAAGGTGTTAATTCTACCTCAATTATCCGTCTTGCTTCCAACCTGCCTTCCTAAACTGAATACAATTGTCTAATGGCAGCCAGAATACATTAGAGAATCGCGTCCTAGTATATCAAGGAGTTAATGTTATTTTTTATTTTCCCTACCCACCTTTAAAACCAAGCCAATTTCCCATTTTATTTCCTGCGGCTGTTCCTCCCTTCTCTTGAAGCCTCTCGAAGATTCCTCACCGGGAAAGTTGGATTTACGAGTCACTTCTTGGCTTCAGGTGTATCGTATTACTAATGGTCTTCCAGTGGTGATGGGCTGGTCTATCAGAGTGAGAACTGAGCGATCTCTGCCATACCCATAGCTTACTCTGACTGTTCCTTTTACTTATATATTTTCTAGATCTCAAGTGACGGCGTCTCTTCCGTGGATTGACCTCCCAATCACCAAGATTGGAAGCCAAAGCGTCATATTTTTCCTTTGCCCCTCAACTTTCTCTTCATAATTGCTGAGGGGCACAGGGCCCTGGGTGAGGCTTTGGTTTCCCGGGCGTTTCCGCGCCCTCCTCAGCTCCCCGCCATGGAGTGGCTTCGGTCACCCAGGCTTTATTGTGGTAGGCAGGGAGGGTTTTGTGGGGGTGCTCGGGTATGGCCTTGGCCTTGCTTGGGGCCTTGGGGCTGTTCGGCCAGGCAGCTTGGGGAACAACAACAACAACAACAACAACTAATGGTCTTCCTTTATTATAGCTTATACGTGTTCATCTGATTGAAAATATTGTTTTATAATATAATAATTAGAGTGTCTAAGATCTGTATGTGCTGACCAAGGTTCGAATCACGGGTGGATCACATGCCGTAATTTATTTCATTGGGAGGTATTTGGTGTTGGGAGGGGAAATTAATAAAAATAGATTAATATTATTAGATCTATTTTGAGCTAACGTGCAAGAATATGCGTAGCTGTTTTCCTAATAAGTTGCATCATAATTTAGCTTTCACACAACCATTTAGTTATACACTCATTAACTTCATTAAGAGACCTGCCAATGTACATGCATATACTGTATACCTCATATACATGTACAGTTGGCCACATACGTTCTGTTTTCCTCGTCGTTATCTTATGTATGAATGTACAATTGTATGAATGAATTGCAAGTGTGGTTTCTTTAATTATCAGTTGACTAATCTGAGGAGTTAACCACTGCATAAAAAACGGCACTCGTAATTCAATCATGCACATAATATTTCCATGTATAAGTTCACAGAGAGGAACAGAACTTACTGTATGTGGCCAACTTTACATTATATTCAACATTCATATCTACTGTACTTGCATAGGCTACATACAAGCATACACTATATAACAACATGCATACAATCACACCCTCTCCTAGTTCACTTCATTAATGTATAAGTCAAGTGAACTGAGGCATGCACATTAAAGGGGACCCAGACGGTATTGTGCAGCATGAATTACTGGTTCGGCTCAATGGTTTAGGGAGGGGGTTTAGTTTGCTCTATAAGCCTCTATCAAGCTTAACAAAAAACACCCCCAAGACCCCCATTCGATATATATTTGTACATTTTTCGGTAGAAAAATGTCCCGGCCGAAGGCCGATTCCTCAGGCTCGCTATCGCTCGCCAGGAAAAAAATGACACCTAAATGGCACGAAAGGTCTTGATATTGGCAAACAAATGGGACAAAAGGTCTGAAAAACGCCAAACTAATGGGGCGAGCTTCTTAAAATCTCAAAACTAATAGGGCTAAACATGAGGGAGGAGGAGGACTCAAAAAACCAACTGCCTCCCCTTAATATCCAATCTCCCATTTATTTAACACGCACATACATATTACACGCAAACACACGGAAAGACCCCGTTAGAAATAACTTGGCTGTTGCTCTTCGTATTCCTTTGTATTCAGAAGGTCTGTAATTAGGGGTAGCATTTGGAAGTCTCGTGTTGGTTGATTGATTTCAGCTGTCCAACAGATTAAAGCCTCTGTCCGGCAACTGAAGGCTCCTTCATCAAACCTGACAGGTCACGAAAAACATTCATTATAACTGGGATTAACAAGAAACAATTTGAATTTGGATATTGCATAGCACAATATTTATCAGATTAGCATAACTGTAACCATTACCTCAAGCAGACATATAAATAGTTTTTCTATCACAAGGATATAATATATAGAAATGGCAATTATGATGAACTTGATATACATTGCTTTGGACATGCAAAGTAGGGCTTTCCTGTATTAGGTAACGTATCCTAGCTTACGTAATATAATTCATCCTTTTTTAGCCTAAAATAACCTTTAATTGTCGAAAAATTGTCATAAATAGGTTCAATATGGCCGTTTTTTGTTATTTCCATAACTTTCCCCATATGCTCAAAGTAAAATTATATACTTTGCAACAGGTAAGACATATAAAGCGTGATGAAATGGATAGCTGTAAGACCTGAACCTTTAAATTTCATAATATAATCGTTACGGCAAGTTCGTCACATAAGACTCTCTCTCATTCTCGACCTTGACCTAGACTGTTTTCCTTTTTTGCGATATTTACTATGCTTCCCCTCTCACTCTGTTTCGCCCTGTAATATTTTCCCTCTTTATCTGCACAAACATTATACTGTGCTTGTGTCGCGCTTCATCTTAACACGTCACTAGCATCACGTTACTCTCACCACGTCACTCTCACGACATGCTCCCTCCCTAACTTCCTGCCTGAGTCTGTCTTATCCTATCTTGTTATCTATTGTGTCATTCTCTCTCCCTCTCTCTGCACCACTGGCAAGCGAGGCAAATAGATTAATTGATATTTTACCACCAATTGAACTGATATAATCTAACAATCAACTTTTAGAAACTTACAAGAGGACGCAGACACAAAACAAATACACCTACATAAACTATTTTAGAGAGCTCTATAATTACAAATGTAGTTAATTTAATAGATGTTGCATGGCATTGTTGGCAGTTGAATTAATGAACATACCAACACCCCATTTTTGACAGTGAAATAAATTGGGGAAGATAAGAATTGTAGGCAGTTATCCAGTCACTGTTTATTGAAAGTTTCTATCAGTAGTGCTATTTCCGGAAAAGTTTCTGACAAATATCTGTTTCCGATACCTACATCTGTCCAGTGGTGCAGAGAGAGAGAGAGAGAGAGAGAGAGAGAGAGAGAGAGAGAGAGAGAGAGAGAGAGAGAGAGAGAGAGAGAGAGAGAGAGAGAGAGAGAGAGAGAGAGAGAGAGAGAGAGAGAGAGAGAGAGAGAGAGAGAGAGAGAGAGAGAGAGAGAGAGAGAGAGAGAGAGAGAGAGAGAGAGAGAGAGAGAGAGAGAGAGAGAGATAAGATAAGATAAGATAAGACAGACTCAGGCAGGAAGTTAGGGAGGGAGCATGTCGTGAGTGACGTGGTGAGAGTAACGTGATGAGAGTGACGTGGTGAGGGTGACGTGATGAGAGTGACGTGGTGAGAGGGACGTGATGAGAGTGACGCGATGAGACTGACGTGGTGAGAGTGACGTGGTGAGAGTGACGTGGTGAGAGGGACGTGATGAGAGGGACGTGCTAAGATGAAGCGCGACACAAACACAGTATAATGTTTGTGCAGATAAAGAGGGAAATATTACAGGGCGAAACAGAGTGAGAGGGGAAGCATAGTAAATATCGCAAAAAAGGAAAACAGTCTAGGTCAAGGTCGAGAGAGAGAGAGAGAGAGAGAGAGAGAGAGAGAGAGACAGAGAGAGAGAGAGAGAGAGAGATATTTGATTTTGCCCCGAGGGGCGAGTTTATTGAGCAGCGCCCCCCATCCTGTGAGGGGACAACCACTAGTAAGGCGATACATACTGCTCAAAGAGCCATTATTCCACTGAAACAACAGCATCGTCGTCTGGTTACATTCATATTTGTGTTTATAAGTCAGGTTGGCATTATTCAGATGTGTTATTATAGTTTCCTCATTTAATTGTCACATGGTCTGTATAAAAAAAAAAAAAAAAAAAAAAAAAAAAAAAGCAAGCTTGTAGTGACTGAATTATTAATTGACAGGTTGTAAATAATAGCACTACAGAACTAGTGCAATCGTATGAGGAGACTTCATATTTTCATTACATCAATGGTTATTGAGATCATAGTTAGCTGAATACAATTATCACAAAAATAGGCAATGGTATAAATCAACATAATACATAATTTAATACAGGCGGACATAATCATGATCCGGTTCGTTGTGCACTGGGAGCTAAGGTGTCTTGAGATCGCCTCGTACCCATACACAACGAACGTATTATAGTCTGCATGGTTGGTATCTAATTGAATATACTTAGTGGGTATTTCAAGAATGTCAGGGGGTAAGGAAATGTGATTTGTATATTAGAAGACTGTGATTAACGAGACGTGTAACATGTGGAGGGAGGTGGTAGAAAGAGAGGGATCTCGTTGGGGGTGGAAGTTTCGCTCCCAGGAATTTTCGTTCCTGTGGTATTTCAATAATAATAATAAATAATAATAATAAGGGGACAACCACTGGTAAGGCAATACATACTGCTCAAAGAGCCATTATTCTACTGTAACAACAGTATCGTCGTCTGGTGTTATTATAGTTTCCTCTCATTTGATTGCCACATGTGCTGTATATACGTGCTCATGAGAAAAAAAAAAAAAAAAATGTGACTGAATTATTAATTGACAGGTAAATAATAGCACTACAAAACTAGTGCAATCATATGAGGAGACCATTCATGTTTTCTTACATCAATGGTTATTGAGATCATAGTTAGCTGAATACAATTATTACATACATGATGTGACTAATATTTCGAACTACATAAATTATTATGCAATAATAGTACGACAAATATATTACAATCATATGAGGGACACTTCACATTCTTCATTACATCAACGGTTATTGAGGTCATAGTTAGCTGAATACAAGAGTCACATACATAATGTGACTAATATTACCAACTACCGAAGTTTATAATGGAATTATAGTAATACAAATATTTTACAAACATGAGTGACATGGTTCAAATTCTTATTACAATAATGGTTATTGAGGGGATAGTTAGCGCAATATGACCAGTGGAGAAGTTTACATGCCGATAGTAATATAATATTTAGTAGGGTGTGTGGTTATGGGAGAGAGGGAGGGGGGTTGTAGGAGGTAGAGGAATGGGTGGGAGAGGAGGAGGAGTAGGGGGGGGGGGGGGGGGGAGGGAGGAGGTACTCCAGGGAGGAGGAAAGTGTGAGAGGGGAGGTGTGTGTGTGTGTGTATGTCCCTCCTTAAACATCCTAGAGGGACCCTACCCGTCGTGACCCAGTCACCAGACCCCAGCCAATGCCTTCTCTATACATAATTATGTATAGAGAAGGCATTGCCCCAGCACCCAAAACACACAGCCATACAGATTCAGATTCAGATTCAAATGATTTTATTTCCATAAAAAAATATTCGGAGGGAAGGTGCAAGTGGTCCTCCGGGAGGGACAGTGCCGCATATCCGGAGGTACTTGTACGTCAAGCCATTAGCCGAGAATATTGAGGACAATACAGCAGTATGGTTAGGGGTTTTGTAGGAGGTAGAGGAATGGGTGGGAGAGGAGGAGGAGTAGGGGGGGGGGGGGAGGAGGAGGAGGAGGTAAGGTACTCCAGGGAGGAGGAAAGTGTGAGAGGGGAGGTGTGTGTGTGTGTATGTGTTGGGGAAGGTGGGACATACTACATATAAATAAGTTGTTTAAGGCCAGCCATAGTACTGAAGATAAATATGGTAGTAAAAAAAGAAAAAAAAATCTTAAAAGGGAAAGTTTGAATTTCAACGCAAGTCTACAGATATCAGCAGTATCGCTTCATCGTACCTGACACAACATATCAATAAGTAAGGAAGGAAACTGTATACGTGCAAAGATCAAGATTCAATTAAGTTTAGTAGCAAAACAATATTCAGAAGGAAGATACTAGTAGTCCTCCGGGATGGATATGCCGCATATCCGAAGGTACTTAATTGTAGATCAAACCATTAGCAAAGAATATTGAGGACAATTATGTTGCTTACATATGCAAGGGTCATGTATATTGGCTTGCAAAAGGATATGAATTGGCACTTAACAGATTATTTAAATAAAAGCTGTGTTAGAGGCTCAGAGGGATATGTATATACTGTACATTGTCAATCTATTAAATGGGAATAGCAGTGATAAGTAAAGAAATACTGACTGGTATTATAAGTGTGACATGATCAATGAAAATATGAAATCGTGTAGAGGGCGTTACAAAGGGTTTAAGTGTGACCTTGTAAGAAAGAAGAGATGTGTGGAGGGCAAGGGGTGCATACTTATAAGGTTCATGTTTCATGTTTACAGTACATATTATTGTGGGGGGCAAAGTTCTTGTGTTTTTAGTATGTTATTGATTACGTTATTCTTTAGCATGTATGTTGCTTGATCCTCAATTGTGGTTAACTGATTATTCCTGTATTCCCTAATCATTGGGCATTCCAAGATATAGTGCTCGAGAGAGTGTTTGTTGGGAGCTCTGCAAACCCTACATTGCCTGTGCTCTTCTTCTACCTGCCAATTCAGCTGCCATGGATAACAATAGCCAAGCCTTATTCTTGCATGTACTGAGTCTACCCACCTACTCGTTGTACGTTTACCATAGGTGTATTTGGTCGTAAATGCTACTTTATTGTAGTAGTTTATAGATCGGCTGGTATTATGATGTCTAGCTCTGTCTTCATCCACCCTTTCTTCTTGTGTCTTTTTAATTATAGTTCTCATTTGTTTCAATGACAGTTCAAGAATATGATCAGGTTCTTCTTTCTCTGAGGCCTCCTTGGCAAGCTTATCTGCCCTTTCATTGCCGGGGATGCCTACATGTGAAGGAATCCAGGCAAATTTGACCCCTAGCCCCTTCTCGCCTACACATTTTATCCTCCGTCTGATATCTTGTACAAGGAAAGGATAGGTGGGTTGGGGGCTAGAGATAGCTTCCAAGGCCGCCCTGCTGTCAGATAGGATAAGAATATTCTTTCCCCTTCGAAAGATACTCCCAATTCCCATCGCTATTGCCACCAGCTCAGTTTGAGTGGAGGAGGCCCAGTCCTGTAGCCTGGATAGTTCATCGTCTTCCTGAGCAAAGTTGCCACCACTCATAATAGTGATGGCAGCTCCTGCCCTCCCAGTTACGGCGTTAAGTGAGCCGTCACAGTATACCTGATCAGTGTTCTCATCTGTCATATCTTCTATTAGTGACATAAAGTTTGTCTTCAGAGCGTAGGACGGGATCTCAGACTTTTTTGTGTCGAGTTGAGTCACTATAATCTCAATAGTGGCCTCTTCCCAGGGCGGAAGGGGGACACTCAATTGCCGGTCATCTGGATTGTAGTCTGTAAGCTGGGTGGGCGGGGTGGGGTCAGTCAGTTGCCAGTCACCGACATAGTAGTCTGTAAGCTGGTAGTCAAGAATGTCAGCAGCAGTTACATGTGGCCAGTCCCTGCCTTTTAAGTCATCTATTCTAAGTAGCTCCATTAGTGCAGTCTTAGGTCGTGTTTCTCTGTCGTCTCTCAGTGTTCGTATGCCTATTATCATATTTGTTTCTTTTATTCTATCAGTGATGGACGATAGATTTAACTCATATCTAAGATTTTTTACCTTGACATTTCTCGGACATCCAAAAATAAGTCTCATGGCCTCATTTTGCAGTTTGTCAAGTTTTTCGATCTGATTAGCAGGTAGACAGGAGAGAGCAGGTGCATGGTAGTCAATTACTGATCTAATATAGGCAATGTACATGGTCCTGAGGATAGTGATGGAGGCACCCAAGCCTTTCCATGACATTACTTTAAGGGGCCTTAGTCGTCTTTTACAGGTGGTCATTACATGATCAAATTCAGCATTATTACCCTGTAGTCCCCCAACATACACTCCCAGATATTTATAATAGTCTACCCTCTCCAGTACATTACCATGGAGATGTAGAGGCTTGTTACGATTCCAACCTTTTGTTATGGCTTTTGTTTTGTTTGTTGATATTACCAGGCCTAATTGGTCACAAGCTTCTCCTACCAAGTCTAGGGCACGTTGCATGTCCCTGTGACTATCGGCCTGGATCAAAATATCATCAGCATAGCTTTCACAGATCACTCCTCTGGGAAATTTGAGTCTAACAATAATGTGCATTAATATGTTGAATAGTATTGGACTTAATACTCCCCCCTGTGGTGTACCCAGCTCAAGCTTACGTACTTCAGACTTTTTACCTTGAAAGACGACATATGCACTTCTATTGCTGAGGTATTCCTTGATCCAGCCCAATAGTTTACCTTTTACACCCATTTTCGCCAACTCGCAAAGTATTACATCCCTGTTTGCTACATCAAATGCACCCTTTAAATCTAAAAATACAGTAAAGTTACACCTATGGTTAGAGAGATATGATGTGATACAGGACATTGTACTTCTGCCTTTGATGTAGCCATTCAAATGCGGGCTCAATTGTGACTATTTTGTGCAGTAGCCTATTAAGGACAATCCTTTCAATTGTCTTGCAATAACAAGAAAGAAGTGATATAGGTCTCATGGCTGTAACAGAACCAGCCTTGGGTACAGGAATTATGACAGCTCTTTTCCAGTCAGGAGGGATGACACTGTTGCGATAGCTAAGGTTAAAGAAATCTAGCAATGGATTGCCTGCAACCTCTGTCATTGCACGTAGAATGGGATATGTTATCCCATCCTCCCCTGGGGCACTACTTTTGTTGTTGGATAGGGCTCTTTGGAGCTCGTAAGTGTTTATATCTTTACACGAGTCATCCTTAATGGCTATTGCTTCGTCTACTTGTTGGCGAAAATCCGGCAGGTTGGGTCCTAGCTTATTCCTAACTCTGAGAGGCAGATTACTGTAGGTGGAGGCAGAGGCCCATTCATCCATAAGGGTTTGAGCATATTCCTGAGGGTGGGGATGTGCTGCAGCTTGGTTAGTTTTCCCCCTTGCAATATTTATTTTCCTCCACACAACACTGATGGATATATCTTTATTTGTGTGATTTAAAAAGTCTAACCAGAATTTCTCCCTTGCTTTAATTTTAGCCTGATGGGCCCTTTGACCACAAATTTTTATATTTTCAAAGTTTTCACCAGTTTTATTACCCTTCCAAATTTGTGTAGCAGTTTTTAACAAATTGGTGGTATCTTGTACCTCTTTATCATCCCTGTACCACCTTTGCCAGATTCCACCCATGGCGTTTGAACGGTATTTGTTTCCCCTATTATTTTTGTTTTTTTTCTTGTTTGATTGCTGTTTGTTTGTTGTCTTTTTATGAGAGATTTGCTGTTCAGCATATCTTGTTAGATCTTGATAGAAAGTATTTATTGAGTTAGTCTCAGGATATGACTCAAACCACTTACTCATTCCCTCCACAAATTCTTTGGTATGCTGTGGTAGGAGTTGGAGCCTCTTCCTCCCCCCCATCAACCCGCCTCTTTTTAACATCTAGCTTAGTTAATAGTGCACAGTGATCAGATAATAGTAAGTCCTGCTTGTGAACAGAACAGGTACGATATGGCTCGTTATACAGACACACATAATCTAGCCTGCCACCTAGGACATGCGTTGACTCCGGCTGTCCTATTAGTCTTACCTCATTACAGGAGTTTATATAATTTAACCATCTTTGACCATTAACATTAGTATTATTCCTACCTTCATGCGAGGACAGAGCTCTATGGTGAGCATTTAGGTCGCCCATCAATAGAGTCTGTTCTTCATATAGCAGGTCAGGAAATTCTTGTGTATCGAGTGAGTTGCAACCTACATATATGTTGATTATATTAAGTTGGTAATCATCAAGGTATAACTTTAAAGATATATTTTCAGTGTCCCTACCAAAAGAACAATAAAACCTCTTTACAGGTATAGTCTTTTTGACATACGTAATCAAACCCCTGGCAGATGTTTCAGTGCAGTTGTGTACATGGGCAATATAATTTCCAAATCTAGGGCGAAATGTTTCATTAGCCCTGGTTTCTTGGAGACATATTACATCCACGTCATGCAACATTGCAAAATGCTGAAGCTCTACAAAGCGTTGGTTAATGCCATTGATATTCCAACATAACACCTTTAGGCCTGTATCACAATTTCCTGTGTTATTCATTATCACTACCTACTTGGGTTTCTTCAACACTAGCTGTCTCTACCGAGTCTACCATACCCTCAATTACTTTGGCTGTCTCTTTCATTGTTGAAACAGCAGAGAGGAGGCGCATACCATCCCCTTCTGTAAGTTTTTCTAGTTTTTACCCTTATTGATTTAACCGTGACCTTTCTTGGCAAGGCATGGGAAACATTGTTTAAAACATCGTCTCTTACTAATAGAAGTTCAGTTTGTTCCCCTCTAACACTGTGATATTCCCCCTGCTTACAGTTTGTAATATTACTCGCATTGTCACTATTGTTCTCCGCCTGGTTATTGTTGATTTTGTTGGCTACACATGCGAGTACCATTTTCATCACCTCATTTATTTGTGCTCTCATCATCTCACCTAATTGTGCTTGGAACTCAAGTTGCTGCTCCATGAGCTGTTGCAGTTGCTGTTGTTGTTGATCCGCCACAGAACTGAGGTGAGCCAGGGTAATTTGTATGGCGTGTGTCATCTCATCGTTGTTGTTGTTGTTGTTGTGGTGGGGGTGGGGTGTGGGGGTTCGTGGCGGCCGGGATGTTGACACTTGTTGTTGTTGTTTTTGGCCCACACCTGCACCCACCACATCTGCCCACACATGTGTACTGGTGGGCTGTCTTGATGTCCCCGCGCGCCCTTGATCCCCGACTTCTCCCCCCACGCCGCTGGCAGTGGCTGCAGTCTCCTGGGCCAACCCTGCCCCCACAACCATGGTGGTGTTGTTGTTGCTCCCTTGTCTGTCATATTTTCGTACCTGTGGGGGGGACAAAGGAGGGACAGGGGAGGAGAGTGAGGAATGGGAAGAGGAGGAGGAGGAGGATGGAAGGGAGGGAGGCAAGAGGGGACGGGAGGTGGGTGTGAGAGGGAGAGAGAGGGGGAATGTGACGGAGGTAGAGCGGTTCACTGTATGACCAGATGACCGGGGTGAGGGGGTAACGGTGAGTGGAGAGTGGGGGGCGATGTGATCAGCTGACGACCTGTTGTTTGAGCTCCTAGCTGAGGGGCGTTTGCTGCAGAGAAGCGAGTGTGCATTATGTTGACCATTGCAGTTGGCGCACCTTGGAGAGACACATTTTCCTTCTTTTATAATAATGTTTGCCACAAACGGATGACTCATGTTGCCCTGCGCAGAACCTGCACCTGTGACGTTCCTTGCAGCTAAAACTTTTGTGTCCCCATTTGCTGCAACGTAGACAGAAGGCAGGTGGTTCGTTATAGGTGGCTATGGGGTTGGGAGGAAGGATACTTATAAATTGATGCCTGTCCGGTATCACCCCTTTCCACAAGGCAAGCACTTGCTCACTCTCTTCCCCTCGTATTATGTGTCTCCTTGCCCACACCACTTGAGAATGTTGCTGTACTGCTTCAAGGGAGGCGGGGAGAGGGTATCGTTTTATAATGACCTTAGTCTTGACTTCATCCGGGCTAGTGGTACTAGCTTCACTCCCTTATACCCCTGTGTAGTGAGAAACTTGAGGGTTGCATTCCCTACACTTCGTATGAACGGCCTATTATAGCCCTTGGCAAATGATACTTTCAGGTCTGGATGGGATACTGACAGCGATAAGGCCCAGTTGAAGAAGTTTGTCTCGTTCATTGTGCTATCTTTAGGCAGGTAAAGAGGCACTGACTCCGATACGGTTGACGGTTCTTGCTGGTCACGTTTTCGATGTACAATTTGAGCTCGCTCATTCGCCTCCCCCCTTTCGTTCCTCTTGTTATTCTTCTTCTTAGAATCGACCACGACATACCCCCTGTCATCTGGTTCTCCTCCTTCTCCTCTTTCTCTTCCTCTTCTGTCTTCCTCTTCCTCTCGGCACTCGGTGCTGTTGTCCATCACGTCGTTGGTGTCATGGTGTGTTTGTTCAAGATCCTTATCATTGTTAGTGGTTTCCTCCATTGTGTTATCCTTTCCGTTCACTTCGCCTGCATTCACGTTCACTTTCACGTTGACGGCATGGGGGGTGGTTGGGGAGGGAGGAGATTAGACGATGTGAACAAAATAACAGAAAATAATACGATAAATTTATTTTCCCACGGACACTCGGGTGAGGGGATGTAGGGGGGTTTACGAGTGGTCAGTTTTTGTGGTCAAGAAAGGAGGAGGGGATGGGAGGGGAGACGGCGTTCCTGTCCCTCTCTCAGCCTTGCTTGACTCCTCCTGAAGGGATCTTAGCAGTTTTCCTCTCGAGTTGCTAATAATTCCTAGGCTAATCTGTGTGTACACTCGAAATCACCCTTCACTGTGACACGACACTTTTTTATGATCTCGGAAATTGTTTGATACCCGGTAGATCACCAATAGCCCGGGCTATTGACGAAATAACCCGGACAGCATGTCGTGGCACCTACCCCTCACCGGGTCCTTTTTGATACTGGAGAGAGAGAGAGAGTAAGAAAGAGTAATAGTGTATGTGTGTGTGTGAGAGAGAGAGAGAGAGAGAGATAGAGACTGAGTGAGAGTAAGAGTGTATATGTGTGTGTGTTAGAGAGAGAGAGAGAAAGAGAGAGAGAGAGAGTCACTAAGTGAGTCAAAACCTGACGAGAGCAGCTCTAAGGTGAGGTGTGGTTTTATCTGGACTCCCTTCTCCATGAATCAATTTTTTTTTTTTTTTTTTTTGGGGGGGGAGGTCTAAAATGCTTATATCAACATAGGAGGATACCATAGGAGGGCATAAACACCCATACGACATCCCCCCTCCCCCCTCCCAACCTAAAATCACTCATATAATTATTTATCTTGAATTTGTTTTATATTCCTTCTTTCAAGATAGTAGTCTACATCATAATTCAAGAGGATACACTTACACTTAGTTACACTTAGTTGTATTCCGTCCGTTAGTGACACAGTTGAGCTGGGGCTCCACTGCGACCTATAGGATATAGGACCTATAGGATATAGCCTAACTGATATCTGGCATCCCTAAAAAACACCCATCTAACATCCTTACCCCACCCTCCCTTTTGCCTCCACCTTCCCACAATAAATCAATAATATACCTCGCAAAATATCTCTCAAAAACACTGACATACATATTACATATACAGTAGGCCTAGCATTATTTGTTATAGTATACCATAGAATTCCTGCCTTACTTACGTTTTCTCTAATAACTACACTAGAAAACGCGTCCTGCTTTGAGTAACTGGCATTTTTTCGTGACGCACTGACACAAATTGAGCTGTTATTCGTTCCTCTGGCCGCTATGCGGATAATGTCCCTGAATTGACATCTTTCATGTCGAATATATGGCTCCAAAACCGTATATAATTATTTCAGTATATTTTTCAGAACCTTGTATTATTCAATATGGGAAAGTGAACACGACAAGTTGTAGGTTGATGATTGTAGGATACTCCATAAGACAATTGCAAGAAATTTGAATGCTTCTACATTTTGTTTTCAATTTTGTTCATACAATTAATGTATTGAAATTCACTGCCGCGCGCACGCGCGTAGAGTGATGCATATTTCAGCGAGTCTTACTAATTCAATTGGTATAATGCAGAAACACAATCTCTTATACAGGGTGAAAATAGAGGGTGTTAAGGGACTTTTTTTTTTGTCTGGACTCCCTTCTCCCTCATCTTTAACCCCATTTGGTTTCAGATTTCAGACCTTGCCAACATTACCATTTATCTCCAAGTATCTCTTTGTTGGAGGGAACTCCCATGCATTATCATCACATTTTGTTTTTCGTTGTTATATTTTCTACTTGTTTGTCTACATCTTCATTCTTTTTGTCACGTCTTTTGTTTTCTCCGAGCTAATTTAACTAGTATTATTGTTTGTGTTTACAGTGTGGTGTTGTTGGTAGCCTTGGTGGACCCTGGTTGGCTGGATCTGGCAACACGAGCTAGGTAAGACACTTTGGCTTATATACGTATTATTATGATTTTGGTAGATACTCGCTACGATATACCTGTATATTATTATGCCTTGATACTCTTCTGTTGCCAGCATATGTTAATGTGATACCTGCCTAGTTACGTGTTTGTTCTTATAATTATGTGTGCATGAATGTATATACACAGCAAATATTATACAGTATCTCTCTCTCTCTCTATCTATCTATCTATGTATCTATCTATTTATCTATCCACCAATCTATCTATCTAATAGTAATCGGGAGTACTGTGATAAAAACGTAAAGGTGAAAACCGATATTGCAATAATCACTTTACCAATATATTTCGTCAGTGTCATATTTCTTCCTCCTTTGTCCAAAATTCCTGACCACGACTGTTCGTCTATGTAATGTTTGCTTGAGAGAGAGAGAGAGAGAGAGAGAGAGAGAGAGAGAGAGAGAGAGAGAGAGAGAGAGAGAGAGATGGGAGTGTGTGTGTGTATGTATGTGTGTGCGCGTATAACTAAACCCAAACTGTACTTGCTGGTAGACTATGAACAAAAAAGTGTTCAGTTAAGCCGGTATCACACGAGAGCTTTTATAGTCAACATTCGATAGTCATAAATTTTCTGGCAACATTTCTGGAATATTTTACACTAGTATCGGAACCTAAACTGATGGTAGATGATTTTAGGTGACCGAAATATTTGAAATGTTGAGCTCATAAGCTTCCAAACCAGTGTTGAAGATAAATGTTGAGGGAAAAAGCGCTCGTGTGATACCGGCTTAACCCTCTTACGTCCTTGATGCAATTTTAAGCCTATTAGGGATACTTTAAAGCCTTTGTTACCATCAGAGGTATTTAGAAACCTTTAGTTTAGTTACTTCAACCTCTGCAGTTGTCTTTGAGTTAGCTGTGGGCAGAAAACTAATTTTGGAGAGGTAATTATAAGAGTGAGAGAACTCTATTTATTATTGCTAATCTGGCAACCTCTGCGTCATATGGTAGTGAGAGGGTTAAGGGGGGTGACCTGTTTTTGTTGTGTCCTTTTCTATATTTCTCTGGCTTGTATCCATTTGGCCCCATTCAGCCTACTGTTTTAAGACGTTTATCCCCATCCAGGTGTCAATTTCTTACTGGTGAGCGGTAGCGAGCCAGCATATTTTTTATTTTTGTTAGACAGCAGGCTAAATTTGTACATTTTTCGATAGAAAAATTTCTCCGGCGAAGCCGGATTTCTTCATATAATGCTGGCTCGCTATCGCTCGCCAGGAAGAAATCGACACCTAGATGAGGATAAGCGTTTTAAAATAGTTGGCTGATTGGAAATGATTGGGGCCGAATGGATACAAGCCAGAGAAAGAGAGAAAAGGAGAAAAATAACAAAAAGCAGGTCACCCCCCGTAAGTAAGAATAGGAGGCACACCAGACCAAACCGACTGACTGCAGCGAAGCCCTATACGCGCGTATATATAACTGGCATAGACAAGGAAGATGATGGGGGAGGCAAGGACATGATGTTAAGGGGAGAGGGGCGTGTTTTGGGGGTCCCCCTTCTTCCTCATTGTTTGGCCCCCTTTGTTTTCAAATTTTAAGACGTTCGATCCATTTGTTTGGCGATTTTAAGACCTCACGCCCCCTTTCTTCGTCAATATTTAGACGGTTCGTGTCATTTAGGTGCCGATTTTTTTCCTGGCGAGCGATAGCGAGCCTGTAATTTAAGAGAAACCGGTTTTCGGCCGGGATATTTTTTTATTGAAAAATGCACAAATTTATCTTGAAGGAGGATCTTCGGGGGTGATTGTTTAAGCTTGATGGAGGTCTAGGGAAGAAACAAGAAAACAAAATATATATAAATGAACAAATACACATGCCCCCCTTCCCCCCCCCCCCTTAAGAGGACCGTAATGTACTGCCAAGGCTTCGCCTTCTTTGGTAATAGGGGAAGCTTTATAGGAGGTGAGGCTGGCTGATGGGAGGAGAGAAGTAGAGAGAGTGTAAGAGTGTGTGTGTGTGTGTGTGTGTGTGTGTGTGTGTGTGTGTGTGTGTGTGTGTGTGTGTGTGAGAGAGAGAGAGTGTGTGTGAGTGAGCTTGAGTGTGTGTATGTCCGTGTGCGTTCTTTTATGTGTGTGATTGAGTGAATAGGAGTGTTTTTTTTTCGACAAAGTTCTTCACTGATGGTTTGGAAGACATTTAGGAATTATGAAAACACTAGGTAAACTGTCTAAAGTTATAATTTGAATGAACACAAAGGTCACTCTATTATAAGTTTCGTAATAAACCATAATTGTTAATTTCGTAATACTGTATATAGCAGTATGCGACATCTCTCACACTCCTGAAGAGGGCTCAAGATGAATCGAAACTGTCTTGTCTGTACAATATATACTATTTTCAACACGTGGCATTGGTTTGCCAGTCTTGTATTTACTTACGAACCTGCACATTTTTCCTTTCATGTACAGTAAGAAGATTTTAATGATCTTTTCTTCGTTACTTGTATTTATTTTTCTAATAAATTATAAATACTTACTTTGGTTTCCATTATCAATAATTTGATTTTACATTTCTTTAGGATTTAATTATGATGCTATTAAGACGTTGTTTTTCGTCTTTACCACCCAAAACATATTTTGCTATCACTATATTGCATCCTTATTCTCAACCCGCAGCAAGAACCTTTTATCCTTACTAATAACGATATGGGTAACATCTTTTTTCCCACCAAACATTTGCAAAAATTAAAGCTTATATTATTGTCGATTATTCATTACCAATGTTTGTAATTATTTTACTTGGTGGAGGTGTAGGGAGGAAGCAAAAATTGTAATAACAATAATTAAGAACAAAATAGTACTAACAATGAATATATAAAAGCTCTATTATCCCCCTTGCCTCATAACCCCATACCTCCACACTACCAGGACAAGTACCTCATGAATATTAAAACAGTGTTCCCTTTTGCTCTCTCTCCTTACTAGCAGAGCCTTTGGGAGAGAGTACAAAGTACAAAGGAAATCAAGCAACAACAGGTCTAGTGACCCTTCTAGGCTACTTTTCCTCCAAAACACTGAGGATCAAGTGTCCAAACAGTGGTTTAGAGTGGGTAAGGGAACATTGGAAAGGGAATTAATGTCCGTGGCAGGATTAGGAAGTTAGTAGGGAACAGATGGGTTAGTAACTGAGGGGAGGATAAAATAAAGTTATTCATTTACAAACGCAGTCAGTTGCGGGTTTGATGCGAGATATTTGTCTAGGCGGAGTTTAAATGAATCAACGGTGCTGCAGTCTATAACGTCTCGGGGAAGCCCATTCCACAAGTTGACAACTCGATTGAAGAAGAAATTCTTAGATTCGTGTGAGTTAAAAGATTTACCAAAATTTTTGCAACCGTTTCCCCGCGTGTAATTAGATTGGTCGATAGTGAAGTACTTATTACAGTTCATATTGTTGATGCCTTTGATGATTTTGAAAACTTGAATTAAGTCACCTCTTAATCTGCGCTGGGTTAAAGGAAATAGATTTAATTCTCTAAGACGCTCTTCGTATGGTTTGTTCTTTAGGCTAGGTATCATATTGGTAACTCTACGTTGAACTCGTTCTAGCTTGTTTATATCTTTTTGGTAATAAGGGCACCAGGATTGAACGCAGTATTCCAGAAGAGGGCGGACTAAGGAATTGTAAAGGGTTAGGATAACTTCTTTGGATTTATGCTCAAATGACCTGCCTATAAAGCCAATTATTTTGTTTGCCTTCTTAACAACTTCTGAACATTGTTGCCCCGGTTTTAGGTTACTCGATATTGTTAGTCCCAGATCGGTTTCTCTGTTTACATTCTTAAGCTGAGTGCCATTCATCGAATAGTTTGCTTTCTCATTTAGGTATCCGATATGTAGTACTTTACATTTATCCGCATTGAAACTCATTTGCCAAATTTGGGCCCAACATGACAATTTATCTAGATTGTGTTGCATATCGTCAACTTGTTCTTTTGAGAGTACGCCATTTGCAATTTTTGTATCGTCAGCAAATTTTGAGATTGTACAGGTGAGACCCTCATCTATGTCGTTGATGTAAATTAGAAAGAGAATTGGTCCTAGTACCGATCCCTGGGGTACCCCGCTACTTACATTGGTCCATTTAGATGCCTTACCGTTTATGACTACTCTTTGCTTTCTGTCGCTGAGCCAATTTTCTATCCATTTCAACACATCGTCTTGTATTCCATGCGCTTTTAGTTTTAGCAGTAAACGTTTGTGGGGAACTTTGTCAAAGGCCTTTTGAAAATCAAGGTATATAATATCTACAGCTTTACTCTCATCGTAGAGGTTGAGGATATCGTGGAAGAAGTCTAAGAGGTTTGTTAAACAGGAACGTTCTTTACGAAAGCCGTGTTGAGTATCTTTAAGTATGTTATTTTCCTCTAAGTGATTTACGAGTCTGTCTCTTATGACCGTTTCTAGCATTTTACATACAACTGAGGTTAAGCTAATTGGACGATAGTTACTGGGTAGGGATTTGCTGCCTTTTTGAATATCGGTGTTACGTTGGCTATCTTCCACTGATCAGGCATAGTTCCAGACTGCAAGGATTTATTGAATAATAATGTCAGTGGTTTGGAGAGCTCATCCTTAGCTTCCTTTAGAACTCTAGGCGAGATTGTATCAGGTCCAGGCGTTTTATTTACCTTGAGTTTATCTAAACAGTTCAATACTTCTCTCTCTGTAACGGTGATATTGCTTAGAACATCTGAATTATCAATCTGAATCGGCGATGGTGTGGGGATATCACTGAGGTCTTCTGTTGTAAAAACTGATGCAAAGAAGGTATTGAGGGCATTACTCATTTGTACTTCGTCTTTGGTGTATTCTCCATTTTCATCGACTAACGGTCCAACAGTTGAAGTAACTACTTTTTTCTTTCTGATATAACTATAGAATTCTTTCGGGTTTGTTTTACTTTGATTCGCAATATGTAACTCTAGGGTCTTTTAATTTGCTTAATTAACTTTTTGGCTTTGCGTCGTAGCTCTACAAATTTCACCCGTTCTTCGTCATTTTGTTAGGATTTTAATCTATCATTAGCAATTTTTTAGCAAGCAGACAGTTTGAAATATCTTTATTCCACCATTTGGGCTTATTATTAAGGCCTGGACGCCGTATTTTCGATGGTATGCAGTCTTGCACTGCTTTTAGGTAAGTGGTTTCGAATAACTTCCAAGATGTATTTATGTCGTTATTGTTAATTAAAAAGCTCCAGTCAGTTTCTTTAAACATAGCTCTATGTTTATGAAAGTTTGCTTTCTTGAAATTAGGGACTTTTTCGATGCTACTATTTGGTTCGTTACTAGTAAACTTTAAAGTTAAAGTTATCGTACGATGGTCGCTGTTACAGAATTCATCACCAACATTCAAATTCTCTATTAATTCTTTTGTTGCAAGTACAGTGGCAAGAACGTTATTCCCACGGGTCGGCGTTCGAACAAATTGATAAAGCGAACTCTCTTGCAAGTTCGTATACAAGTCATGTCCGGAGTGTGAAGTAAGAGTATCGCCCCACTTGGTCACAGGTAAATTAAAGTCGCCAAAAATTTCGGTATCTTGTGAGTTACTTACATCTGCAATTTGTTCGTAAATTTCTTGGTCAGTTTGCACTGATTGAGCTGGAGGTCTGTATATTAACGCAAGTATTATTTTTGTACCTTTATTATTATTTATTAGCAGAGAGAGAGAGAGAGAGAGTGAGAGTGTGTGTGTGTGCGTGTGTGTGAATGAGAGAGATGTGAGTGTGTAAGAGAGAGAGAGAGAGAGAGAGAGAGAGAGAGAGAGAGAGAGAGAGAGAGAGAGAGAGAGAGAGAACAGAAACGAAATGATGACAGCATAACAAGAGAAGAAGCAATTAGAATAAAGATAAATGTAAGAAACGTAAATGGGATCACGGCGATATATTATGTAGACAAATTTAACAATGTAACACATACCCAAACACAAACACACACATACCCAAACACACCCAAACACAAACACACACATACCCAAACACAAACACACACATACCTAAACACAAACACACACATACCTAAACACAAACACACACATGCCCAAACACAAACACACACATACCCAAACACAAACACACATACCCATACACAAACACACATACCCATACACAAACACACATACCCAAACACAAACATATCCAAACACAAACACACACATACCCAAACACAAACACACACATACCCAAACACAAACACACACATACCTAAACACAAACACACACATGCCCAAACACAAACACACACATACCCAAACACAAACACACACATACCCAAACACAAACACACACATACCCAAACACAAACACACACATACCTAAACACAAACACACACATACCTAAACACAAACACACATACCTAAACACAAACACACACATACCCAAACACAAACACAAACACACACATACCTAAACACAAACACACACATACCCAAACACAAACATACCTAAACACAAACATACACATACCCAAACACAAACACACACATACCCAAACACAAACACACACATACCCAAACACAAACATACCCAAACACAAACACACACATACCTAAACACAAACACACACATACCTAAACACAAACTCACACATACCTAAACACAAACACACACATACCTAAACACAAACACACACATACCCCCCTTCAACACACACACACACGCACACTTTTTCTGCCTTTTACATTTTTATTATAGTATATGGAAATCTAGTGCTGATTTTGTAATACCTTCTCTCCAGTATGTTTTAAAGACGGTAAAGATCGGTAAAGACGGTAAAGATCGTTAAGACCACCTAGAATGGGTAGTCTATGCACAGTTGCCCACACACATTTATATACACAATTAGTGATTTTATGAATGGAAGAAAAATAGTAAGATTGAATTAGAAGTGTTTCTTATTTTGTTGTAGTTAAATACCATGCTCGATTATCGGTTTTACAACAAACTAACTTTGATAGTCAACCATGCTAAATGTCCTTCCATATATTAATTCATGGAGTGTATACAAATGCATATGGCCAACTATACCTGTGTGCTGTAAGTCTAGCTCTCTTTCTCCTAATGATATGATAAATGGAGTTTTAGTAAATATAATTTTGATGACAGTTTGGTGACTGATATGTGTGTTCATATGAATTTATGACTATTACGACAATTATTAGTGTTATGTTACTGCTATCAAGTAATATATTGTGTATCAAATACAAGAAGTAATATATTACAGTTTTTAGTTATATAATTAGTCTCTCAACTTACACATATATTCAGTGAATATTGCTAAAGGCTGGGAAAAAATTCTTACCAAGAAATGTCTTAACCATTGTGTTTGCAAAGGTACAAAGGAGTACAAAGGAAATCAAGCAACAACAGATCTAGTGACCCTTCTAGGTTGCTTGTCCTCCAAAACACTGAGGATCAAGTGTCCAAACAGTGGTTTAGAGTGGGTAAGGGAACATTGGAAAGGGAACTACTGCCCTGCCACTAACGTGGCAGGACTAGGAAGTTAGTAGGGGACATATGGGTTAGTAACTGAGGGGAGGATAAAGTTATTCATTTACAAACGCAGTCAGTCGCGGGTTTGATGCGAGATATTTGTCTAGGCGGAATTTAAATGAATCAACGGTGCTGCAGTCTATAACGTCTCGGGGAAGCCCATTCCACAAGTTGACAACTCGATTGAAGAAGAAATTCTTAGATTCGTGCGAGTTAAAAGATTTACCAATAATTTTGCAACCGTTTCCCCGCGTGTAATTAGATTGGTCGATAGTGAAGTACTTACTAAAGTTCATATTGTCGATGCCTTTGATGATTTTGAACACTTGAATTAAGTCGCCTCTTAATCTGCGCTGGGTTAAAGGAAATAGATTTAATTCTCTAAGACGCTCTTCGTATGGTTTGTTCTTTAGGCTAGGTATCATTTTGGTAACTCTACGTTGAACTCGTTCTAGCTTGTTTATATCTTTTTGGTAATAAGGGCACCAGGATTGAACGCAGTATTCCAGAAGAGGGCGGACTAAGGAATTGTAAAGGGTTAGGATAACTTCTTTGGATTTATGCTCAAATGACCTGCCTATAAAGCCAATTATTTTGTTTGCCTTCTTAACAACTTCTGAACATTGTTGACTCGGTTTTAGGTTACTCGATATTGTTACTCCCAGATCAGTTTCTCTGTTTACATTCTTAAGCTGAGTGCCATTCATCGAATAGTTTGCTTTCTCATTTAGGTATCCGACATGTAGTACTTTACATTTATCCGCATTGAAACTCATTTGCCAAATTTGGGCCCAACATGACAATTTATCTAGATTGTGTTGCATATCGTCAACTTGTTCTTTTGAGAGTACGCTATTTGCAATTTTTGTATCGTCAGCAAATTTTGAGATTGTGCAGGTGAGACCCTCATCTATGTCGTTGATGTAAATTAGAAAGAGAATTGGTCCTAGTACCGATCCCTGGGGTACCCCGCTACTTACATTGGTCCATTTAGATGCCTTACCGTTTATGACTACCCTTTGCTTTCTGTTGCTGAGCCAATTTTCTATCCATTTCAACACACCGTCTTGTATTCCATGCGCTTTTAGTTTTAGCAGTAAACGTTTGTGGGGAACTTTGTCAAAGGCCTTTTGAAAATCAAGGTATATAATATCTACAGCTTTACTCTCATCGTAGAGGTTGAGGATATCGTGGAAGAAGTCTAAGAGGTTTGTTAAACAGGAACGTTTTTTACGAAAGCCGTGTTGAGTATCTTTAAGTATGTTATTTTCCTCCAAGTGATTTACGAGTCTGTCTCGTATGACCGTTTCTAGCATTTTACATACAACTGAGGTTAAGCTAATTGGACGATAGTTACTGGGTAGGGATTTGCTGCCTTTTTTGAATATCGGTGTTACGTTGGCTAGCTTCCACTGATCAGGCATAGTTCCAGACTGCAAGGATTTATTGAATAGTAATGTCAGTGGTTTGGAGAGCTCATTCTTAGCTTCCTTTAGAACTCTAGGCGAGATTGTATCAGGTCCTGGCGTTTTATTTACCTTGAGTTTATCTAAACAATTCAATACTTCTCTCTCTGTAACGGTGATATTGCTTAGAACATCTGAATTATCAATCTGAATCGGCGATGGTGTAGGGATATCACTGAGGTCTTCTGTTGTAAAAACTGATGCAAAGAAGGTATTGAGGGCATTACTCATTTGTACTTCGTCTTTGGTGTATTCTCCTTTTTCATCGACTAACGGTCCAACAGTTGAAGTAACTACTTTTTTCTTTCTGATATAACTATAGAATTCTTTCGGGTTTGTTTTACTTTGATTCGCAATATGTAACTCTAAGGTCTTTTTACTTTGCTTAATTAACTTTTTGGCTTTGCGTCGTAGCTCTACAAATTTCACCCGTTCTTCGTCATTTTGTGAGGATTTTAATCTATCATTAGCACATTTTTTAGCAAGCAGGCAGTTTGAAATATCTTTATTCCACCATTTGGGCTTATTATTATGGCCTGGACGCCGTATTTTCGATGGTATGCAGTCTTGCACTGCTTTTAGGTAAGTGGTTTCGAATAACTTCCAAGATACTATTTTTTCCAAGATACTATGTCTACTATAGGATATTCGTTGTAAGTAGGGGAGAAATCATGACCTCTAACCTCTGTATCTAAAACACGACTACAGTAATCGAGCTAATATGTCTACCATTCGGGAAGAGTCAGTCAAGGAATAGATGTGGAAATTTACAGCAAATTTGTTCTAGCCCTTTTTGAGTTACAGAGGATAGAGGTCACAATGTCTCGCCTACTTACAGCGAATAAACTATAATACCTCTCAAAAAGTTTAAATTTCACTCCCGGAGGACAACCCGTGACAGCTGCTGATAGTTGGGGTACCTGAAACCTTATCGGGTAAAATTTCAGACACGGGGGCGTTCCTAGGGAATCTCAGCTTCAATAGGAAAAGGACAACCAAACCCGTGATAAAAATCATCTTTATTTTCATATTGGAAGACGTTTCGACATATGTTTATGCCATCATAATCTGTGAACAATAATTTACATATTCAAATCTAAAATACATAATATGGATGCTACTTGCGGATTAACAATGCCCACAACTATACTAAATATAAAAGATTGCACACAAAACTAGTGTGGAAAATCCGAAGATACTAAGAAATGCTGAAATAAGTGTTCATATCTATCATGGAACTCTCGAAAGGGTAAATCTAGTTTAAAATTGTCCGTACATATGAGACAACTAGGTCAAAGATAAAATGGTGTAACAGGTGTGCAACGGAGCTAACATTGGAAACATACGACTGGGAGATATTAGGACCTGCATGCTTTGAAACAGATGTGGCAGATGAAAAACACAGGCAAACAGTGTGCGAGGATGGGACAGGTGCTGTACAGGGATTGTAGGTGTTAAGCTAGGAGAGGTACTGTATATAAACTGGTAATTCATTTTTGATAGAGCTGCAGGTGTTACAAAAAGGCAACAAGCTTGAAATGAAAGGTCGAGGAAAGATTAAATCAAGCACAAACGATGTGGAGTATGCGAGACTGGTTAAAATAAAGGCAAATTTTGCAAACGAACACCAACAATGGTCTCTGAAAAAGATGGAACAAGTGTATATTGGGGGTGACAGGTGTGAGGCAACAGGAGACCACAGGGGCACATTAATTTTGTTAGACATGACCCACCCTTTCCCCCCTCTAGTGTTGTTTCCCTTCTTCCTACCTCTTCCTTATATTAAAGCAGACCTCTTGTGCTGTGACTCTACAGCTCTGTGGCTCAGCTCTTTCTCGCTCTCTCTCTCTCTCTCTCTCTCTCTCTCTCTCTCTCTCTCTCTCTCTCTCTCTCTCTCTCTCTCTCTCTCTCTCTCTCTCTCTCTCTCTCTCTCTCTCTCTCTCAAAACAAAGGACTGTGTGAATCAATAACAACAAAGCAACACAACATTCGTTTTTGTAAATTTGTCGGTAGAAAAATGGTCCGGTCAAAGGCCGGTTTCTCTTAAATTACAGGCTCGCTATCGCTCGCCAGGAAAAAATCGACACCTAAATTTCACGAAAGGTTTTAAAATTGACAGAAATGGGGCGAAGGTTCTTAAAATCACCAAATTAATGGGGCAAACGTCTACAAATTTAAAAAACAATGGGGTTAAACATGAGGGAGAAAGGGGTCCAAAAAAAATCCCTCCAGTGGAAATCTCCCCTTAATACCTCTAGCAATAATAAGGCTTCAAACTGTCTCAAACGACCCTTTTAAATACCACAGATCCTTCCTAAGCTACATAAAATCGTCTAAATATAGTTATATTATAATACAACTCACGTCGCTATTACTCAAAGGGTTAATAGATCCATCAGAGAGAGAGAGAGAGAGAGAGAGAGAGAGAGAGAGAGAGAGTGAGAGTGAGAGAAAGAGAGAGTGAGAGAGTGAGTTGTGTTTAGGAGTATGTAACAACTGTTGTAGATCATAATTTAGTGTGTATGAATTACGCGACTTCATATTGATGTTGACTCGTGGCCAATATAGACGGAAATTGTGGAGGAAAATTTCGTAATCATGATGGAATGCATATTTCATTAGCCTATATTGGCCCACACACTCCCTCACAGCATAATCCACAAATGCGATTACCGGTCCAGTTGGAGTAATCAAATAACTGTAATTTAGCTGCCAATATACACCAAAAACATTACCTCCCAGCGGTTTGACTGCCTGCATACATATTAGTAGCTCATATTTTAGTTATATATATACACGTATATATTTGTTTTCAATATTCCAACTACTCCCTCTCGGGCATAGGGGAGATGAGCGTATTTATTTGTTCATTAATGCTCATTTTATTACTTTCCTCCCTAGACCTCCATCAAGCTTAAAAAGACACCCACCCAAGACCCTCCTTCAAGATAAATGTGTACATTTTTCGAAAGAAAAAGGTCCCGGCCGATTTCTCTTAAATTACAGGCTCGCTTTCGCTCGCCAGGAAAAACTCGACACCTAAATTGCACGAAAAGTTTTAATATTGACAAAGTAATGGGGCAAAAGGTCTTAAAATCGCCAAACTAATGGGCCGAACGTCTATATTTTGAAAACTAATGGGGCTAAACATGAGGAAGAAGGGGGACCAGGAAAACGGCCCATCTCCCCCTAACAACAAATTGCAAACATGAGCAGGCAAAAACACAGAGGTCAGTACAAACATGGCACACACACACACACACACACACACACACACACACGCACACACACACACGCACACACACACACACACACACACATTAACATAATAACATTTCAATCTTAGATGTTTATGAATATATGTGAGTCAGTGAGCTCTATCACTTGTAAGACGGACTTGACTAAGTAGGAATTTAGTCATTTTCAAATGGGAAGACAATATTTCGGCGTCAGTAAGAATCTAAAAAGGTGTAGCAAGTGTATATTAATTAAGAGTAGAACGTAACAACAAGAAGAAACTCTGACTGATTGTACAGTAAAATCAAGGGATACTATACAGGATATTAATTGCATGAATTGTAAAGAATTGAAATGAATTGTAAAGGAAGACATGTGACGGAATTCGTTTAATGCCAAACACTAATACGGGTTATCAATATATAATAGTAAAGCATAAATTAACAAAGAAGATTGTGAGCAAGAATGAAGTTAGTAAATATTAATTACGTCGAAAAGGAACACGAAAAACATTAAGAGAAAATAACCGACTTGGTACAAATATAGAAAGGGAATTGAACTCGGTTGAAGAGAATCGTATTTTCACATTAACAGACGTTTATTTTGACAAGGAAAGAAAGGTTTGGGAACGAGGTTGGCCAAAAATACGACCTGAGAGAGTTACACAGAGTTACACAGAGTTACACAGATCACACAGCCCTTGCATTCCCTACTAGGTGGTCCGCCCTTAATACTACTATAGACAGGGACAGTTTATAGTAAAAGAATAGAACAGCATTAGAAGGCTCTCTCCCCACTCTCTGGCTATAAGTCGTACCGGAAAATAGGAGGAAGTTAGTGTAAAATTATGGGTCAAGAAATGCCCACAAGGAACATTTTAATATAGAACACAAAGAAATTAGCCTGAAAGAGAATTTACACTTACGTACTTACTGATTTTAAATATATCTCTTCATATTCGGAGAGAGAGAGAGAGAGGGAGGGAGGGAGGGAGGGAGGGAGGGAGGGAGGGAGTGAGTACAAGAATAACTGCCCACGAGCCTAGTGTAACACATTTACTACCACTACCACATCTCTACTTGTACAGAGTGTGTTGATGTAAAGGAAGAATAACATTTTCATATTACAATATTTTGTTTGTAAATCGATAGAAATACTAGAAATATTTCATCAAATCTTTAAAGAACAATGTAAAAAATACCGTACTAACCAACATCAGTTTCTTTAGTATAATTACAGTTCAAATGAGAAACAAGCGAAGGGTAGAAAAAAACAAAACAACCAATGAGGAATATCCATGTAATATTATTAGACATATTTAATTTTAAATCTAATAGAAGGTAAATTTATGTCAGAAAGATTACATCACATATAGAACAAACTACAAAGACATAATTACTGGACCACCGAACATGAGTTTATTAAGGGGAGATTTACTTGTATTTGTGTTCATTTGTTAATTTTTTTATCTATTTTTCTATCGTTTTTTGTTTACTCTAAAGACCTCCATCAAGGTTTTAAAAAAAACCCACTTTTAGATAAAATTGTACAGTTTTCGGTAGAAAAATGTCCGATTCTTCCTAAAGTACAGGCTCGTTATAGCTCGCCAGGACAAACAAATCGACATCTATATGGCGCAATAGGTCTTAAAATCGCCAAGTTAATTGGGCTAAACATGAAGGAGAAGGGGGTACAGAAAAAAAAAACTTCTCCTTACGTCAATGTAGAAACTGTTGTTTTGGATGATACGGTCTGTGAAGGGGGATGGACGTATCTATTGGCTCATTTATTACGTCAATGTAGAAACTTGTTCTGGATGATACGGTCTGTGAAGGGGGATGGACGTATCTATTGGCTCATTTATTACGTCAATGTAGAAACTGTTGTTCTGGATGATACGGTCTGTGAAGGGGGATGGACGTATCTATTGGCTCATTTATTACGTCAATGTAGAAACTGTTGTTCTGGATGATACGGTCTGTGAAGGGGGATGGACGTATCTATTGGCTCATTTATTACGTCAATGTAGAAACTGTTGTTCTGGATGATACGGTCTGTGAAGGGGGATGGACGTATCTATTGGCTCATTTATTACGTCAATGTAGAAACTGTTGTTCTGGATGATACGGTCTGTGAAGGGGGATGGACGTATCTATTGGCTCATTTATTACGTCAATGTAGAAACTGTTGTTCTGGATGATACGGTCTGTGAAGGGGGATGGACGTATCTATTGGCTCATTTATTACGTCAATGTAGAAACTGTTGTTCTGGATGATACGGTCTGTGAAGGGGGATGGACGTATCTATTGGCTCATTTATTTATCTTTTTATTATTATTTTTTAGTTTCCTCCCTAGACCTCCCAACAAGCTTAAAGCACAAGACCCTTCTTCAACATAAATGTGTACATTTTTCGATATAAATATATATTTATATATCTACCTGTTTGTTGATATATAGTATCTCTTCCGCTTTCGTTCCATTTCCACATCTTCCTCGTCTACGCCACGTCTCTCATCCCAAACCTGTAGGTGAATGGAAGAAGCAAACGGAGAAAGAACGAAACGGAGAAATACAAATAAAACACGTACAAAGAATGACACTGCGAGAGAAGGAAAGTGAGAAGCCAAACATAATAATTTTCAGTCGCCCAGGGAGACTCGCTCGAGGTAGAAGAGAGAGAGAGAAAGAAACAAAAAGTCTGTCGATACATTGGAAAGCCAAACTGGTAACAAGGAGGAGCGTAATAATAAAAAACAACAGACAGAGGAGAACAAATACAACTATTGAGAAACTGGAAAGAAAAACCCCGGAGGAAGAGGAGGAGGAGGAAGGAGGAGGAGGAGGAGGAGGAGGAGGAGGAAGAAGAACTAAACCTATCGAGAAACTGGTGAAGAAAAGCCCCGGAGGAAGAGGAGAAGGAGGAGGAGTACAAAGGAGTACAAAGGAAATCAAGCATATCAAGCAACAACAGGTCTAGTGACCCTTCTAGGCTGCTTGTCCTCCAAAACACTGAGGATAAAGTGTCCAAACAGTGGTTTAGAGTGGGTAAGGGAACATTGGAAAGGGAACTACTGCCCTGGAACTAATGTCCGTGGCAGGATTAGGACGTTAGTAGGGGACCGATGGGTTAGTAACTGAGGGGAGGATAAAATAAAGTTATTCATTTACAAACGTAGTCAGTCGCGGGTTTGATGCGAGATATTTGTCTAGGCGAAGTATAAATGAATCAACGGTGCTGCAGTCTATAACATCTCTGAGGAAGAAGAAGAGGAGGAGGAGGAGGAGGAAATAAAGAATTGGAGATATTTTTGAGTTGACAAGCGCCACACATCCCGGCTGGCTGAACTAGAGAGCTTATAGGATCTCTTGCCTGAACGGGGATTTGACAAGGAATCGAAATCGGAAGAGAAATGGTGATAACGAGTCGGAGGAGGAGAGGAATTTATAACAAACAAATTGAATATAAAGCGGTGAAATAATAATAATAATAATAATAATAATAATAATAATAATAATAATAACAATGATAATAATAATAATGATAATAATAATAATGATTGAAAACCAAATGAATAATAACTATGCATAATGTATCAAGAGATAATACAAATACAGAAAATACGGAAAGGACAAATTGACAGGAACTATTGCAAGACTATAAGGAATTGTAACTGAAAAGACTCTTCATCTATTATTTCTTCAACGAATTATAAAACAAATATTAACAATAAACTATTTTTTGATAATAACGTATAAGCAAGAAAATACCGAAGAACTGCTAGGATCAGAAAACAATACTTTTACCTCGGTGAACATTTAAAGGGACGGGACAGACAGGAAACACCGACATAAAAAACAAAACAAAAACAAAACACATCTGAAAAAAAGTATTGGGCGAACTATATTGGAAACTGTAAAAGCGGAATGAAAGAACAGCTGTGATAGAAACAAAAGGCACCAGCTGGGAGTGTAATGTAAATAAAAACCAAAACAAAGAGAACAATAATGAAAATAAAGTTTGATATTTTCAGCAAAAAGGGTTTTTGACATACAAATTCATATATTTGATAAATGTGTGTTATATGAAAAAACAAAATATTGATTAATTAATTTAAGGGCATGCATAACAAACATAACTTTGTATAATTTTAGATAGAAAGGCTTATGCAACTTAATTGAATATGAAATTATGATACCAAATATTGATTGAGCAAGGAGAATTATCCTAAGACATATGTTTACATGGTAAGACAAATAAATGTAAAATTAACTAAAATAACATATTGAATTACAAATATAAATACTTTAAGAGAGAATCCCGAATAGGCTTTTAGAAACTGCATACTTAATACCTTAGCCATACTGTGGCACATGTCAAAATCAAGGTGCTTATTAAGATGTGAACAATCTAATTGTTATGCAAGAGATGAAGCATTCTGATAGTCTGCCTTTACCGTCACCATTCTGGGTATAACAGAAGAGGAGAACGGGAAGTCACAACAAATCTTATTACACAAAAATATAATTAAATAAAGAAACGGGGAGAACGGGAAGCCCCCCCCCCAAAAAAAAAAAAAAAATCTGCAAACACTTGCAGATTATAAGGATCTAACAGTCAGTCTCTACCCCAGCGCAAAAGAGCAGAAAGTTAGTAATAACCCAAGCGATGCCAACTTATATATGCGGATCTCTGGACCATGCAGTTGGGCACTAGGGTCACTAAAAACGGAGTTTAAAATGGACAAACACTAAGCTCCTAACTGATATTGTACATTTTGCAGCCAACAACCCTCTCTCATAGCTTGCAACTATTAACTATGGGACAGTTTCAAAACTGACACCTTTGTTAAGTTTACAACTAGCAATGTGGAGTTTATAACCACCAACCCACACACGTCACACTCCTCTCCACAGTTATCACACTACCAAACTCAACATCTTCAAGCAGCCCAGAGAAACATCTGACACCACCATCGATGCCGAAATTGGATTGCGCCCCAGCACCCTGCAGTTATTGCCCTTCAAGTACAGTGGCGCTAATAAGTTATGTCTCAGCTGTCATTGCGTTTGGCTCGCTCTGTGATATATTAATGTCCGTCAGATGTTGAATACGGTGGGTAAGTGTAGGAACATTCGTGTATATCTCACTTGAAACGAATAAATTAAGTTTTAGATAGAAAAAAAAAAAAAAAAACATTGCTGATACTAATTATTGATCGAAATATACTTGGTGCCGAGACATCAATTATTAGGCCGACTGTACTATCGACTTTGTAGCAGTGTCAGTGCCATCACTCAAGGCCTCTGGTGGACGTTAGCATCGGACACCGAGATGCCTGGCCAATTTTGTATTACTAATTCCAATAAACTATATTATAAAGCCAGTGTGATTTCCATCGAACCCCGTGATACTCCGTGTTTTCACTTATCTCTCTCTCTCTCTCTCTCTCTCTCTCTCTCTCTCTCTCTCTCTCTCTCTCTCTCTCTCATCCTCTCGCTGTCGCTCTCTCTCTCTCTCTCTCTCTCTCATCCTCTCGCTCTCTCTCTCTCTTCTCCGCTCTCTCTCTCTCTCGTCTCCTCCTCCTCTCTCTCTCTCTCTCTCTCTCTCTCTCCCTCTCTCTCTCTCTCTCTCCCTCTCTCCCTCCCTCCCTCCCGCCCCCCCCCCACCTCTCTCTGCCTCTGTGTATTAATTTGGTCTATTTTACAGTATATGTGTTAGTTTGATTTTAACTATATTCGTCAGTGCTTCCAATTACGCTTTTTTTCTATTATACATACACGTTTTTCCTATCTTTAAAGACTAAAAATACAAAAAACTATGCTAGACTTCATAATGAATCATGATACTAATGTCATGAATTTGTTAATCAAACTCTCCCTCCATCAGCTCTACTTTATTATGGCCGTAGGCAAGTATATGCTATGGAATTAAGTGTTGATATGAGAGAGAGAGAGAGAGAGAGAGAGAGAGAGAGAGAGAGAGAGAGAGAGAGAGAGAGAGAGAGAGAGAGAGAGAGGAGAGAGAGAGAGAGAGAGAGAGAGAGAGAGAGAGAGAGAGAGAGAGAGAGAGAGAGAGAGAGAGAGAGAGAGAGAGAGAGAGAGAGAGCATACAACAATCAATCTGCGATACAATAGCCCTCAAAGAAGGCAAGGAGACGCAAACGAGAGGCAGCACGAAGGAGGAATGCCGATCACTCAGTAATGACTTCCAGCTCAGAGTATCAAGGGTCGGGGTGAAATGGAGAGACAGGCAGGGATTAAATGCAGAGACAGTCAGGGATTACATGGAGAGACAGTCAGGGATTACATTGAGAGACAGGCATGGAATATATGGAGAAACAGTCAGGGATTACTTGGAGAGACAGTTGGGGATTACATGAAGAGACAGGCAGGGATTACATGGAGAGACAGGCAGGGATTACATTGAGAGACAGGCATGGAATACATGGAGACACAGTCAGGGATTACTTGGAGAGACAGTTGGGGATTACATGGAGAGACAGGCAGGGATTACATGGAGAGACAGTCAGGGATTACATGGAGAAACAATCAGGGATTACATGGAGAAACAATCAGGGATTACATGGAGAGACAGGCAGGGATTACATGGAGAGACAGTCAGGGATTACATGGAGAAATAATCAGGGATTACATGGAGAAACAATCAGGGATTACATGGAGAGACAGGCAGGGATTACATGGAGAGACAGGCAGGGATTACATGGAGAGACAGGCAGGGATTACATGAAGAAACAGGTAGGGAGATACAGGAGGAGATTACATGGAAAGACAGAGAAGGCTTACATGAAGAAA
Source organism: Paralithodes platypus (assembly GCA_032716605.1). NCBI lineage: Eukaryota > Metazoa > Arthropoda > Malacostraca > Decapoda > Lithodidae > Paralithodes > Paralithodes platypus. The sequence goes on along the minus strand of CM064519.1, from coordinate 17,595,149 downwards.
CAGGGAGACTAGAGTGGAGTGGGAGGTTCAGGTTCAGAGATCATTCAGACAGGTGGAGGTAATGAGATGTATTGATTAAGCCTGGCATCATGATTACATTGTTTGAAACCTTCCCTTTAAAACATGCTCGAGCAAATTGTTACGCTTATTGAATGTTCATTGTTTCAGTTTTATCACATAATACAATACATTATACGTTTCTGTGCTAATTTCCTTTCCTCCTTGCTAACCTTGTGCAGTCCTCTTCTAACATAACGTAACTTAATATAATGCTTCATAACCTACTTTCTCCACATGAATAGGAGACTGTAGACACCAATCGAGCAGGGGGATACCCATACCAGGGGAGGCCTCATAGGCATGTGATAAGGAGTTACGGGAAATCCTGGTTCAGTTGTCTGGCTTCCCTCACTGCTTCCGTTCGTGCCTCACTTAAACAGAGAATATTCCAGTTAGCTCTACCAAAGACCTCCTATCCCTATCCATTTCACTACACTATACAAGCACACCACTCTTCTTTCCAATACCGTACACACACACACACACACACACTACACAGCCCGTAGCCTAGTAGGTAGAGCTCTCGTCTCACACACGAGGGGTCGGGGGTTCAATCCCCGGCCGGGCGGAGACAAATTGGGCTTGTCTCCTTTCATGTGTTAGCCTCAGTTCACCTAGCTGTAAATAGGTACCTGTGTGTGTGTGTGTGTGTGTGTTATTCACTTGCTTGTTCGTCAAGGGGAATCCACGCAATGCGAGCTAAGCTCATTATTATCGCGCCTCCTTAACTGGGAATGTATTGCGTGAAATGCATGGTAAGTGTTTTATGTATCGTTGGAATGGCTGTGGATGTGTGTGTAGTCTGTATTTTAGCCAATTGGCGACATCTGGATACGAAGGCTTAGGGTTAACCTGTACGGTACCATTCTCACTACGGTACCAGTCTCACCCGAAGGCTTAGGTTGACCAGTAGCTTAGGTTGACCATTACGATACCCATCTCGCCTTGTAACCGATCACCAACCCCAGATGGGACGTCACAACTTCGTCCACTTATACCAGGTTCCTATTTATACTGCTAGGTGAACAGAGCTACACCGTTAGGAGACTTGCCCAAATGTCTCTTCCCCGCCCGGGTCTCGAACCCGGGACCTTCTGGTTGTGAGCCAGACGCGCTATCAGTTACGCCACGGGGAGGTGTTGTGTGTGTGTGTGTGTGTGTGTGTGTGTGTGTGTGTGTGTGTGTGTGTGTGTGTGTGTGTGTGTGTGTGTGTGTGTGTGTGTGTGTGTGTGTGTGTTCGCGTGCGTGTTCGCGTGCGTGCGTGTGTGGTATGTCTTTTTTTGCATCAGTCTCTCTCTCTCTCTCTCTCTCTCTCTCTCTCTCTCTCTCTCTCTCTCTCTCTCTCTCTCTCTCTCTCTCTCTCTCTCTTTTACATAGGTCGAACAAACGAATACATACACATTCGAACTATATAACTATAAAGAAAGAAGTGCCTACAAAAGTGAGATAAAAGGTTGACGCGGCCTTCCCTGATTCAACTCTCCACAATAATTCCTCTGATCTTACCCTGGCATCGTTAATTGACTTTTTCACTCATTTAGGCTAATGAGAGAGAGAGAGAGAGAGAGAGAGAGAGAGAGAGAGAGAGAGAGACAGAGAGAGAGAGAGAGAGAGAGAGAGAGATAGAGAGAGAGGAGAGAGAGAGAGAGAGAGAGAGAGAGAGAGAGAGAGAGAGAGAGAGAGAGAGAGAGAGAGAGAGAGAGAGAGAGAGAGAGAGAGAGAGAGAGAGAGAGAGAGAGAGAGAGGTTCACCATACGTATTTACATATATTAAATCAAATACATTTAATTAATTGTACGTATATCAAGTAATATTTAAAAGTATAATATAATGAAAAGGGTCAAGATATACAGTATATATACATATTTTTTTTTTTCCCCATCGCTCTTCACTCCTCTTGTCTGGAATTAAAGGAATTCCTGCTCAATCTTGGCGTAATCTTTCGCGATTTTGTCAGGACTTTTAAATGGGATCCTTTGAAGTTTAAGGGGAGATGGGTCGTTTTTCTAGACCCCCTTCTCCCTCATGTTTAGCCACATTAGTTATCAGCATTTAAGACGTTCGGCCCATTAGTTTGTCGAACTTAAGACCTTTCGCCCCATTTCTTTGTCTATATTAAGACCTTTTTGTGCTATTTAGGTGTCTATTTATTTTCCTGGCGAACGATAGTGAGCCTGTAATTAAATTGGGAAGAACCGGCCTTCGGCCTGGACATTTTTCTACCGAAAAAATTTACATATTAATCTAGAAGGGCGATCTACTGGATGATTTTTTAAGTTTGATGGAGGTCTAGGGAGGAAACTTAAACAAATACTAAATATATGAAATAATCGACACAAATTAGACACTTCCCCCTTAATCTAGGACGTGGTATGAGGCGGAAGCAGGTTCTGATAGATGGTGGAAAGGTATGTGGAGTAGAGTATTGCATAATTAACTCTTTTAGTGTCGAGTACGCTTTTCACTTAATTTTGGGTACGCAATTTGTGCTATATCAACAGTATTCTTATAAGGTATAATTTGTATTGTATGTATAATTTGTATGTGATAATAGCAGTAGCTTCTATTACCTCTTCTATGTGTAATTGGCTATTATACAAGACAATGGTATGGCTTTGAAGATGTAGTTTGATAAGTATGCAATGATAATATACAAGAAAAGGAAAGGATGAACAATTGTGAAACTATGCAGGTATTTCAAAAAGAACTAGAAACATTCTCGGGAGAGAACATAGCTCCACCTGCGCTGGCAGAGGTATGCACTCTACCGATCCCCTCCTAAATTGAATCACTTATTCATATTTTTTTCACCAACCAACTTTACTTCTAAAGTCAATTAATTAAATCAATAAATACATGTGGCACTCCAAGGACTCGAACGTAGGATATTCACACCGAAATTCCACGCATTTCGTATCTGCCCCCCAAATGTGGTGACAATCGGTTAATACCATTTTGATATATCTTGCTTACAGACAAACCGATAAACGGAATCAAAACATATAACCTCCTCCAACTTCGTCAGCAGGGATATATTATCAAGGCAGAGAGTAACACCCAAGGTATCTGCAAAATAAACGAGATGTGAACTAAGATAAGAAGGGAAGTGAACACAGGTAAGGGGGGTCACCGGCTTCTTTTGTTTATCTTTCTCTCTCCTTTTCTCTCTTTCCCTGGCTTGTATCCATTCGGCCCCATTCAGCCAACTGTTTTAAGACGTTTATCCCCATCCAGGTGTCGCTTTCTTCCTGGCAAGCGACAGCGAGCCAGCATTGTATGGAGAAATCCGGCTTCGCCGGTGAAATTTTTCTCTCGAAAAATGTACAAATATAGCTTGCTGTCAAAACAAAAATACATACTGTATATGCTGGCTCGCTACCGCTCGCCAGGAAAATATTGACTCCTGGATGGGGGTAAACGTCTTAAAATAGTAGGCTGAGTGGGGCCGAATGGATACAAGCCAAAGAGAGAGTGAGAGAAAGAGAAAAAAAGCGAGGTGGGCTCCCTTAAAGAGAATCGTGTTTTCACCCTAACAAACGTTTATTTTGACAAGGTAAGATAAGGAGGTTTGGAACGAGGCGAGAGAGAGAGAGAGAGAGAGTGTGTGTGTGTGTGTGTGTGTGTGTGTGTGTGTGTGTGTGTTTGTGTGTGTGTGTGTGTGAGTGAGAGAACAAACAATAGATATACAGTCTTATA
>CM064519.1:17526393-17586393 GCA_032716605.1 Paralithodes platypus | reverse complement strand
ATAATCCTGGTTAATTTGGAACTGGTTGAGATCTACTGGTTGAAATGGTGTACTGGTCAAGGGGGGATGGGCCGGTTTTCGGGACCACTTTCTCCCTCATGTTTAGCCCCATTAGTTTTCAGATGTTAAGATGTTTGCCCCATTAGTTAGTCGATTTTAAGACCTTTCGCCCCATTTCTTCGTCAATATTTAGACCTTTCGTGCTATTTAGGTGTCGATTTTTTCCCTGGCGAACGATAGTGAGCCTGTAATGTTGGAAGAATCGGCCTTCGGCTGGGACATTTTTCAACCGAAAAATGTACAAATTAATCTAGAAGGGGGATCTAATGGATGTTTTTTTTTTTTTTAAATTTGATGGAGGTCTAGGGAGGAAACTAGAAAACATAATGAATACGTGCAAAAATCGCCCAAAAATTGAGCCATCATACAAAGAGGCAATGTTTAATGCCTCCCAACTCATGAGAAGCAATGATTACAGATTATCCAAAATATATATATTTTTGTAGCCTCTTATCGTTCATGTTTAGCCCTATTTGTTTAAAAAATGTAACGCGTTCGTCCCATTAGTTTTGTCGATTTTAGACCTTTCGCGTCATGACTTTGTCTACATTAAGACCTTTCATGCCATTCCTGTGTCAATTTCTTCCTGGTGAGCGATACCGAACCTGTAATTTATGAGAAAGCAGCCTTCGGCCGAGATATTCTTTTACTGAAAAATATACACATTTATATCGAAAGTGGGTTGAGAGGGGGGGGGGGGGGGGGAGTTATAAACTTGATGGAGATCTAAGGAGCAAACTAAAATAGAAAACACAATTATAATACACAAACATCGAAATTAGTACCTACGTTAGTCTCTCTATCTTCCGTTCGACACCTTTTCCATCTGCAATTTTATGTTTAACCAACTCCTGCTTCAAACACTTTCGGTATAAACATTTTATCTCCTGGTATAAGAAGTTGTCTTCGAGTGCATTTACTCCTCTTAAGGTGGTGGCAGTCGCTTTTCCTGGACCCCCTTGTCCCTCAAGTTTAGCATATTAGTTTTGAGACTTTAAGACGTTCGTTCCATTAGTTTGGCGATTTTGAGACCTTTCGCCCCATTTATGTGTCAATATTAAGATCTTTCGTGCCATTTAGGTGTCGATTTTTTCCTGGCGAGCGATAGCGAGCCTGTAACTTTAGAAGAAACCGGCCTTCGGCCGCGACATTTTTCTACCGAAAAATTTACAAGTTTATCTTTAAAGGGGGTCTAGGCGGTGTTGTATTAAGCCCGATGGAGTTCTAGCGAGGAAACTCAAACATAAGTTAATAAATAATTACATAGAGCAAAAAGCAAGCACTACCTTCTTAAGTTGTTGCCAACCGCTGCCGGGCTTTTAGTGAGTGTGTGGAAGGAAATACGTCTTGGATGTATTTTCACAGTCCGATATTGCAGTGGTGAGTATTTTAAATTGAACCCATTAAGGATCATGACGCGTTTTGACAGTTTATTCTGGCTATCATTAGACGATTGTATTCAGCTTAGGAAGGCATTGTAGAAGTCGGAAGGATGATTGAGTTAGTGTTTCCCCTTTTGACTGCTAGAGGGCCTTCCTTTATAAACTGACGGAAATTGCCTAATCATAGCCAGAAAAAACTATCAAAATGCGTCATGATCCTCAGGGTTAATGCATTCCGCTGTTATGTCGTTTGTGAAGATAGTTTACGTTAGGTACACAAATGTCCCGGCCGAAGGCTGCTTTCTCCTAAATTACAGGCTCGATACCGCTCACCAGGAAATAATCGACATCTAAATTTCACGAAAGGTATTAATATTGACAAAAAATGGGCCGAAAAGTCTAAAATCGCCAAAACAAAGTTACACAAACTTTTCTGTGTATCTATAGTGCTTTCTAATTTATGTATCTATATCTATCTATTTATATATTTTTCTATATAAAGATTATATACTATGTTTCTTCTTGAAGGAAGGGCTTACACAATCTATCTATCTATCTATTGCCTGACGCCGTGATCCCCGAAGGGGTGGCCACGAACGAACCGCCCCATGCCCCTCTGTCCCCAGTCAGTCGACGCCCCTCCCCCCAACCAGCACCACCTTCGTTCATGTACTTCCTCACTCCATCCTTCCACCTCATATTCGGTCTACCTCTCCCCCTCTGTCCCTCCACCTCGCTCTCATACACCCTCTTAGTCATTCTCTCGCTTTCCATACGTTCCATATGGCCGAACCATCTCAAGTTGTTCCTTTTCACACTTTCCAGCACATCTACCTCCACACCACACCTCCTTCTTACTTCCTCATTAGTCTGTCTATCCCTCCATGTAACTCCGCACGCACTCCTTAAGTAATTCATTTCCACTGCTCTCACTTGGTCTGAGTCTCTCAACGACGTCCATGCTTCGCTTCCGTAAGTCAGTGTCGGGATTACCACACTGTCATGCAAGGACTTCTTCACTTCCATACTGACCACCCTATTTCTTGTTACTGCTTTTAGCGTTCCTACAACCCTCTTCCCCTGTTGTACCCTCTCCGCACCTCTTCATCCATAGTCATCTTTACTCAACACACTGCCCAGATACTTAAAAGAGTTGACGATCTCCATAGCCTGACCGTTCAGCTTCACCTCACACTCTGTGACTTCACCCCTTTCGAAGACCATAACCTTGCTCCTCCCGTATTTACCTTCAAATTCCGTTTTCGCACACTGTTCCAAACTCATTTACCAGACCCTGCAACTCCCATTCATTATCACTCATCAGAACTGTATCATCCGCAAACAGCAGTATAGGTAGCTTCCACTCAATTCCCTCCCTTTTCAGCGATACACCAACATCCACTGCTCTTGATAGTATTTCTTTCATAACTCCATCCATATATACAGTAAACAACCACAGGGACATCACACACCCCTGTTTCAAACCAACATTCAGGTCAAAGAACTCGCTCTGCTCACTCTCCACACGTACTGCCGCCTTTGCACCCTCATACATCTATCCAACAAAATCTAAGCCAACAAAATAATTGGCTTTATAGGCAGGTCATTTGAGCATAAATCCAAAGAAGTTATCCTAACCCTTTACAATTCCTTAGTCCGCCCTCTTCTGGAATACTGCGTTCAATCCTGGTGCCCTTATTACCAAAAAGATATAAACAAGCTAGAACGAGTTCAACGTAGAGTTACCAAAATGATACCTAGCCTAAAGAACAAACCATACGAAGAGCGTCTTAGAGAATTAAATCGATTTCCTTTAACCCAGCGCAGATTAAGAGGCGACTTAATTCAAGTGTTCAAAATCATCAAAGGCATCGACAATATGAACTGTAGTAAGTACTTCACTATCGACCAATCTAATTACACGCGGGGAAACGGTTGCAAAATTATTGGTAAATCTTTTAACTCGCACGAATCTAAGAATTTCTTCTTCAATCGAGTTGTCAACTTGTGGAATGGGCTTCCCCGAGACGTTATAGACTGCAGCACCGTTGATTCATTTAAATTCCGCCTAGACAAATATCTCGCATCAAACCCGCGACTGACTGCGTTTGTAAATGAATAACTTTATCCTCCCCTCAGTTACTAACCCATATGTCCCCTACTAACTTCCTAGTCCTGCCACGTTAGTGGCAGGGCAGTAGTTCCCTTTCCAATGTTCCCTTACCCACTCTAAACCACTGTTTGGACACTTGATCCTCAGTGTTTTGGAGGACAAGCAACCTAGAAGGGTCACTAGATCTGTTGTTGCTTGATTTCCTTTGTACTCCTTTGTACTCCTACATGCTCTTCACTGCTTTCAGCAACTTGCCCTCTACTCCGTATATTCTAAGTACTTTCCACAAACCTTCTCTATCCACTCTGTCATAGGCCTTCTCCAAGTCCATAAAGGCAACATACACCTTTTGTTTCTTCTCCAGATACTTCTCCACAACACAATTCAGGGTAAAAATCTGATCTACACATCCTCTTCCCTTCCTAAAACCTCCCTGCTCGTTGCCTATCCATTTCTCCGTTCTCACTCTCACTCTATCAATCACTACCCTACTGTATACCTTCCCTACTACGCTTAGAAGACATATTCCTCGGTGGTTACCACACACCCTCTTTCCCCTTTGCCCTTATATAGGGGGACTATTATGCCAGTCTTCCAGTCATCGGGTGCACTCCCCTTTCCCATGCTAGTTTGCACATTTTCCATACCCATTCTATCACTATCTCACCACCATACCTCAACATTTCCCCACACACTCCATCTGTTCCTGGTGCTTTCCCCAACTTCACTCTTTTCATGGCTTCCCACACTTCTGACCTCCTGATCCCCACCTCCTCCTCCACTACTTCTCTTCTTCTCCCTTCCATACCATATCCAGCTATGTTTGCTGGCTCTTCATTCCTTTCATTTAGCAACTCACTGAAGTACTCCCTCCATCTTTCGACTCTCTCTTGCTTCTCGGCTAGCATTTCCCATTCTTATCTTTCACACCCTTACTGTTTCCCTTGCTACCTTCCCTAACTTTCTTGACTTCTTTCCAGAACAGTTTCTTACTCCCTCCATTTTACACTCAGATTCCTTCCAAATTCCTCATCTACTCTTCTCTTACTTTCCTTCACTACTCTCTTCACCACCCTCTTACTCTCCACGTACCTCGCTCGTTTCTGTCTCTCGGAATATTCCTTCCCTCTGCTACCCAACCACTCTCTATATGCTTTCTTCTTTTCTTCCACAGCTATTCGTACCTCTTCTGTCCACCATGCTGTACCTTTCACTCCCCTCCCTCTTCTCCTCACTCCACACACCTCCTCACATGCTGCACAGATCTCATCCTTAAACACCTTGCTCATCTCCTCCACTTCCTCCATAACTTCCAGGTCGAACCAATAAAGTTGTTAATATACAAAACACTTTATTTGAACAAACTTTTGGTATTTACGTAAAATACTCTCTTAACTATAGGTTTACATTAGAAAAATAGTGGTAAATTTATTTTTTGCTTTACGTAAACTACCAACAAGTGTTCTAACTGAATCTGACTAGGAAAGATTAGTCAATCTTTATAATTGCAATACAAATAAATGTATATCAATTATGATTATATATAAATTACGCACACTGACAGTTTATTCACTTAATATTTTAGTTTTCTTTTGTTTCGGACAGTTTCCAATTTTTTCCTCCAGTTCAAAAGACTGAATTAGATACATTCGTCCAGAAAACAATGGTGTAAATGTCTTGTTATCTAATACATCAAACTTATATTATAGCTTTTTCTGTTAGTGCGAGTGTGTTTGTTTAAGGGGGTAGTTCTCGCTTTTTATTGGACCCCCTTCTCCCTCATGTTTACCATATTAGCTTTGAGGTTTTAAGACGTTCGTTCCGTTAGTTTGGCGATTGTGAGACCTTTCGCCTCGTATTTTTATCAATATTAAGACCTTTCGTGCCCTTTAGGTGCCGATTTTTCTCTAATTTTAGAAGGAACCGGCCTTCGGCCAGGACATTTTTCTAGGGGGTGTTTTTCTTAGCTTGATGGAGGTCTAGCGAGGAAACTCAAAAATATATTAATTAATATATATTTACACAAATCAATCACTACCCTCTCCCCCCCCCCCCCCTCTCCCCCCCCCTCCCCTCTCTCTCTCTCTCTCTCTCTCTCTCTCTCCCCCCCCCTCTCCTCTCTCTCTCTTTCTCTCTCTCTTCCCCCTCTCCTCTCTCTCTCTCTCTCTCTCTCTCTCTCTCTCTCAAATACAGTAGTTTGCGACTGTGTCAAGAGCATTGCAACGTCCCAAAGCTGCTTGTCAGTACAGCTATTTCTTTAGTAATATAAGGGGACTTCACTCTAACATCAATTCTGTACACCAATTTCTTCAAGCAGAATCCCCTACTCTCCTTTTTTTGACAGAGACTCAAGTAACATCCACATCTGACACATCTAGATTTAATTTTCCAGGTTATCAACTGCTCCAAAATTTCAGACCTAAAGGTGGTGTATGTTGCTTCGCAAAATCTGAAATTGCCCTGGAGGAGGTTACTAGTTTCAATTGTCCCTATTTTGATTATTCTATATACAAATTAATTTCTGCTGGTAAATTTAAATACATATGTTGCATCTACCGTTCCCCAAATACTCCTCCAGAGCAAAGTCTTTTTGATTCTCTGTCCTCACAACTCAGTGTCCTCAACTTAAATGCTTCTTCTGAAATCACTGTGTTGGGTGATTTTAATGTCCATAATGTTGAATGGCTCACTCATTCAGCCAGGACTGATGATGCTGGTCTTGAATGTGAGCTATTTGCAGACTCATTTAATCTCATTCAACTAGTCAACCAACCCACCCGTGTACCAGATAATCCTAATCATAATTCCCACCTACTGGACTTATTTTTAACAACCAATTCAGAAAATTATGATGTTACAGTGAGGTCCCCACTTGGATCTTCTGATCACTGTCTGATACAGGCCACCTGTCTATCACCTACCACACCTTCCCACTCTGAACCTGTTTTGGTGACTAAATGGCATTACGATAGGGCAGACTGGGAGGGTCTTCAAGGTTTCTTTATTGATATTCCCTGGACCTCTTTCTTTTCTAATGATGCACACTCCACCTTGAGCCACATACAAGATTTTGTAAAAATTGGAATGGAAACTTTTATTCCTCATCAAAAGTACAGTAAAAGATCTAATTCACCTAAATGGTTTGACCATAATTGTGCTAGAGTAACTGAACAAAAAGCAATAGCCTACAATTCATACACAAGATCAAAAACACATGAAGCCTTTAATTACTTTAGAAACATCAGAAATCATGCCAAAACTGTATTAAACCTAACTAAATCAAACTTTCTCCATAAGCAGGCAAATAAACTTCTAAATAATCCAATGATAACAAAATATTTTGGTCTACTCTTAACTCATTCAAATCCAATTTCACTACTGCTTCATCCATTCCACCATTAAAATCTCCGACTGGCAATCTTGTAAGTGACCCACGAGGTAAAGCTAACCATCTTGCAGATATTTTCTCCACCAACTCAACCTTAGATGAAATAAATCAAGATGTCCCTGTACTTAATTTTAATTCACCTGAAATTCCCTCACTTAAGATCCACACCAGACATGTCAAAACTATTTTGCAGAATCTCTCAGTAGATAAGGCTCCTGGTCCAGATGAAATTCCTCCAATAGTACTTAAGAATTGCTCCTTGGTGCTCGCTCCTGTATTGGCAAAATTTTTCCGTCTGTGTACTCATACCTCATGCTTCCCAGTACCCTGGAAAGAAGCAAACATCCATCCAGTTCCTAAAAAAGGTGCCTCTTCAGATCCATCAAACTACAGACCAATAGCTATAACTTCCACTCTTGGCAAAGTTTTTGAAATTATATAAATTAATCACATAATTAAGCATCTTGAGAATAATAAATTAATCAGTGATAGGCAATATGGTTTTAGACGATGTCGATCAACTGCAGACATTCTTTGCCTTCTTACGCATCAAATCAACCAAGCTACAGACCAACATGGTGAAACACATACAATAGCACTGGATATATCAAAGGCATTTGATTGAGTCTGGCATCAATCCTTATTGTCGAAGATGTCACACTACGGCCTTGCATCATTAGTTCCACTAATTTCTTCTTATCTTCATAACAGAAAAATACGTGTAATGGTAGATGGCCTTTATTCTCAATTTCACTCAATAAATGCTGGTGTTCCCCAGGGATCAGTTTTGGCCCCAACTCTGTTCCTCATTCATATCAATGATCTCATATCTACCACTCATAATCCAATACATTCCTACGCAGATGACTCAACACTCCACAGTTCCTTCACATTTACCAATTCTTTCACCCAACCCGATCTTATAAATTCAAAAATAAACACTGCAATTTCTCTGAACCAGGACCTTTCTAGAATTAATGAATGGGGACAAGAGAATCTAGTTTCCTTTAATGCACAGAAAACCAAGTACATTCAATTTTCTAACCGACAGAATCTCACTGACTCCCATATATTTTTTAATGATGTAAATATTCCCACTTCCCCTAGTATTGACATTCTCGGTGTAACATTAACTACTAACTTGAGCTGGACACATTATGTTAGAAGCATTGCTAAGAATGCCTCTAAAAAATGGGACTCCTGTACAGAGTTCGAGAATTCTTCACTGACGAGCAGTTGGCCGTAATATATAAAAGTCATGTGCGCTCTCAGATGGATTACTGTTCACCTCTGTGGGGTGGAAGTGGAGTGGTTGCATTGAGGCAGTTGGACAAAATTCAAAATAAAGCTATTAGATTAATCAATAACCCTGCAATCACACAGGACCTTCCTACATTAGCCATACGAAGAAACGTTGCATCCCTTGCATTATTCTACAGATATTTTCACAGCAATTGTTCCGAGGAACTTGCTTCAATTGTGCCGCCTCTCCACATCTTTCCCCGTAGAACTAGGGCAGCTGAGAGCGCCCATGAATTTACACTTTCTCCTCCACAATGCAGAACTTCTGCTTATCAGAATTAATTTATCCCCAGAGCTACTACTCTTTGGAATTCACTTCCCTCGAATTGCTTTCCACAAACTTACAATCAACAAATGTTTAAATCCAGTTGTTACAAAAATTTTATGAATGGAGGATGCCTTTAGGCACATGGACCTTTTTGTTTTATCTGTGTTTTTCCTTCCTCCGTTCATTGTCTCTTAAAAAAAAAAAAAAAAAAAAAAAAGTTTATGAGCAGACCTGCGTCTCTGTTTACAGGATACTGTGAATATTTTCTACCTTCACCTCATATTTTCAAACCCAAATGCACTGGAAAAAAAAAAATAATCCTGGCTAAGCCCCCCCCCCCCCCACCCCACCCCAAAAAAAAAAAATCTGATAAATATATGGAACATTTTTCAGGGGTTTAAAAGGTCAGCAAAACACTCCTATTTTGCGAACTCATTTTCCTGGTAAAAGATAAATATATTTTATTTTTCTATTTGTGTGTCGGACAGCAGTACATCAGATATATGACTTTTATTTTTAGAGTAAATGCACATGATTTTTTGTTTTAATTGATCCACTGAAGATGACTTTTTTTTTTTTTTTCTGTTTTTTTTTTTTGAGTGAGGGAGACAAAATGCAGGACTGTCTGTGGCGAGTGCCTCCCCTAGAGTTGAAAGAGTGATAGGGCCAAAATCAAAGGACATTCGAGCCAAAATGCTTGGACACACATAGTTTGAAGCAATATAAGTCATAGGAAGAGGGAATGACTGATTCTGGGAGAAAGTTCCAGAGTTCAGCTGTTGAATAGAAGACAAATTGTGAATAACGTTTCAGTCTTCGGTTGGAGAGTTGCACAGAGTAGGGGTGGGATTATGTTGCAAGACGGGTAGTACGTGCTCTACGAAGAGGGGGTGGTATACACTCAGAGAGCTCTAAGGAAAACTGATTATTGTAATAGCGGTAGAATAGTGAGAGAGATGCAACATAATATACCTATTATGTCGAAACGTCTGACCAATAATTAAGATGAATTTGTTCATGATAAGCCTCGTTCTTCTTTTCCTTCTCAAACTCCGATTCCCTAAGACCAAACCTATCTCCGTTGTTCAATGTATATGAATATATATGGATGGAGTACGGCAAGAAATACAAGGATGAGCAGTGGATGTTGGTGTACCGCTGATAAGGGAAGGAAAAGAGTGAAAGTTGCCTGCACTGCTGTTTGCCAATGATACAGTTCTGATGAGCGATAGTGAATGGGAGTTGCAGGGTCTGGTATGTGTGAGAAAAACGGAATCTGAAGGTAAATGCAGGGAAGAGCAATGCTATGGTCTTTGAAAGGGGTGCAGCCACAGAGTGTGAGGTGAGGTTGAACGGTCAGGCTATGGAGAATGTCAGCTCATTTAATTATTTGGGCAGTGTGCTGAGTAAAGATGGGAGTATGGATGAAGAAGTCCGGGAGAGGGTGCAACATGGGAAGAGGGTTGTAGGAACGCTGAAAGCAGTACCAAGAAATAGGGTGGTCAGCATAGAAGTAAAGTAGTCCTTGCATGACAGTGTGGTAATCCCGACACTGACTTACGGGAGCGAAGCTTGGCGTTGGTAAAGCAACTTAAACCAAGAGTGAGAGGGGTGGAAATGAGTTACTTGAGAAGTGCGTGCAGAGTTACATGGAGGGATAAACAGACGAATTAGGAAGTAAGGAGGTGTGGTGTGGATATAGATGTGCTGGAAAGTGTGAAAAGGAACACCTTGAGATGGTTCGGCCATGGAACGTATAGGAAGCGAGAGAATGACTAAGAGAGTGTACGAGAGTGAGGTGGAAGATAAGAGAGGGAGAGGTAGACCGAGTGAGAGGTGGAAGGATGGAGTTAAGAAGTATATGCTTGAAAGCTATGCTGGATGGGAGGAGGGACGTCGTCTTACTGGGGTCAGAGGTGCATGGGGTGTTTCGTTCGTGGCCACCACTACGGGGATCACGGCGTCCGGCAATATATATATAATTGTACAGCGTGTTGACCGTGACTGTACTGTCCATTACGCTGCTCTGTGAGGTGGTAAATAGCAAATTAAATTGTTACCCTGGTGTATTTTTTTCCACTCATATTGTGGAGCGCTGGTATGTGTAAGTATTTAATATAATTATATGATTACTAATAGCAAAATCAAATAATTGATACCTATATTATATGTGCATTTGTTTTTCGTTATTACACATAATTATGTCATGTACACACAAATTGGACCTACAAATATGGCATAAATACAATACCGCGTCCACGTGTTATAATATACAGTGCACTATTAACTTACACACACACACACACACACTCTCACACACACACACACTCTCTCTCACACACACACTCTCTCACACACACACACACACACACTCACTCACTCTCTCTCTCACAGTGTGTAACTCACTCACTCACACACTCTCTCTCACTGACACACTCTCCTACTCTGACACACTCTCTCTCTGACACACACACACACACACACTCTCTCTCTCTCTCTCTCTCTCTCTCTCTCTCTCTCTCTCCTTTAACAGCCAACCTTGACCTCAGTGTCGTCGTGCCTATAAACATGATAAGCTGAGCATCGGAGGCAGATAAAGGAAACATCGGAAAATCGAACATCAATTTAGGCGAAATATGAAAAATGCGGGAGATAATATTGCCCAACTTAGGATATTGGAAGGATGTTATTACAAAACATACGATATGGGAAGGATAATATTGTACAACGTAGAATATTGGAAGGATAGTTTTGCAAAGCATACGATAATATTGCAAAACATAGGTATATTAGAAGGATATTATTGCAAAACATTCGATAATATTGCAAACCATAGGGTATTGGAAGGATAATACTGCAAAACCTTCGATAATATTGCAAAACATAGGATATTGGAAGGATAATATTGCAAAACGTAGGAAATTGGAAGGATGATATTGTAAAACAGGATATTGCAAGGATATTATTGCAAGACATACGATATGGGAAGGACAATATTGCAAGACAAAGGTTATGGGATGGATAATATTGCAAGGCAAAGGTTATGGGAAGGTTATTGCAAGACATAGGATATTGGAAGGATAGTATTGCAAGGCGGGTTATAGGAAGGATAATATTGCAAAGATATGGTAAGGCTACACAAATATATATAATGATGAATGTGAGGAGGAGGAAGACACTCCAAATAACGTAAGCATTATTTACATCTACCGCAGCACATTAGGCATATACAGATCAAATACTCTGCTGAATCGCCAGTGGTGGAGGCAGTGATGATTAACCCCTTCCGTACCGGCGACGTCTTTTCATTATCTAGTACCTATGTTTAGACGATTTGGTGCAGTTTAAGAAAGATCTGGGGTAGTAAAAAGGGTTAAGTGAGATAGTTCGAAGCCTGTTAATTCCTGGAGGCCCATTTTACACTGAATAAAATCGTCTAACAGTAGCCAGAATAAAGTTAAAAAAACGTCGCCGGTATAGAAGGGGTTAAAGTTATCTGAAAAACACAGGATTACAGCTCAGGGTAAAACATAAAGATAAACAAATACAATAAATATAGGCCTATATATAAATATATGCTGACGAAGAAGAAAACATTAACAGCATTTATAAGATAATCACATATGTTATTCGTGAAACCAGCTTGAAGGCAGATATACAAGATCTATCCTTGAGTTACATATCGGTATCATATATGTAGATTGAAAGAACACAACAATATGTTCGAATATTATAGAAAGCAGTGAAGGAAGAGACAGTAAAAACAACATCTGGTTATGTAAAACAGGGACCATTGCGTTCAAGCTTCCTTGACCAGACATCTTTATTTTGCCTAGTCGCCATATTACTCACCTCACGTTGTCTCCCTTCCAATGGACACAGTTGATGCAGTCTCAATCTCTCTCTCTCTCTCTCTCTCTCTCTTTCTCTCTCTCTCATTACCTCTTCCATCGTGTTGTGCTAGTGACTCATGTGACAATCTATTCCCTTCCCATCGCACCTTGTCTCTCTTTACCATCAATATATATTTTTTTTTATATACGATATATTTTATATATATCTCATGATTTCTGTCAACATCCCTTTTCCATTGTACCTGCTCAACTTTATCGTGTTATTTAGGTGTATTCAATTAAGGACCAACATCTGTGATAGTATCTGCGTTATTTTAGATATATATTCCTCTCCTTGACAAGTAATTAATGGACTGAATTTGCCGTAGTCGGTTGAGAACGTTAATTTTATACATATTTACATATGAATTTTACAAATAACAACAGAATGTTCCCAACGTGTTCAATCCAATTACTGTGGGGGGAGGTGTGGTGGAGTGGTCTTGCTACTGGACTGGTCTTGCTACTGGACTGGTAATCCAATGGATCCGAGTTCAAATCCCGATATGTCAATGGTAAGATATTGGGATGGAATTTGTGCTGTACCTAGTATCAGTCCATTACCACAAAGCCCACCGAAACACAAAATAAATACCCTCATTGTTCCCTGATTTAAATAGCACTGAATGAATATTCCCATATTCAAAATATGCTACAGGGGTGCAATGCCTAGTGAGTTAATTGCTCAATAGGTGGCGTTCTTAGAGTGAGGGTCTGAGTCTAGGGGATGAGACAGTGAAGCACTGAAGCGAGGCAGCTTCAGAGATGGGGCTGCTTCGAGCCATAAGTGAGCAACTAAGCCTCATGCATACTGCGAAGGCAAGATGGCAGGGGCTGGTTGCAGCTAAAAAGTGTTTTATATGTCTCACCCCCCAGACTAGAACGAGACCTCACGGGCTTCACCGATCAATAACGGTTGAATGTACAGGCTCTGAAGCCTATGCCCGAGAGGGGGTAGTTAGAATATAGAAAACAAAAATAAATACATAAATAAATAACTCCTTAAGCCTTTCGGCATTTTGGCACCTTTCTTCATATTATTCTGGCTGAAATTAGACGATTTCTCTCAGATTTAGGAAGCCCTCAAGGTATCAAAGGGGTAAGGTGTATATGACTGAGCTCTCTGAATTCTAAATGTTCTACCTTTTTAAGCTGAATAAGATTACCGGTACTGTTAACCAGATTATAAGGCATCCTGGTTTGCTGAATGCGTTAAAGGGGTAGTGCTTGTTTTTCGGTCTATACATCTAGTTATTAATATATTATTTACTTTCATCGCTAGACCTCAATCAAGCTATAACAAAAAAAAAAAAAAAAAAAGACTCCGGCCGAAGGCCGGTTTCTTCTAAAATTACAGGATCGCTATCGCTCGCCAGGAAAACATCAACACCTAAATGGCACTAATGGTATTAATATTGACAAACAAATGGGGCGAAAGGTCTCAAAATCGCCAAACTAACAGGATGAATGTCTTAAAAAATCAAAACTAATATGCTAAACATGAGGGAGAAGGGGGTCCAGGAAAAAGCGAGTACCTCCCCCTTAAAATGGCTTGCTCGCCTGTCTTGATATATTTTATATGTTACACACATTTCAATTTTCTCAGTCCCGTCATCTTTATCCAAGCTTATCTCATTAATCTCAGCTTATATCTGACGTTCTTTGTTTATTTTGTCCCGTCTCATTTATTCTCCTCTTCGCTTTTTATTATATTATCTGGCATTTCCTCCTCTTTCATTATATGTTATTCCTAGTGCATCATTTGATTGTATTCTTTTCTTCGATATTCTGGCTTGCGCTCTGTCCTCTCATTTATTATATTTTTGCTCCTGCTACATCTTGCAAATTGTATTAAACAATTATTTCGTGTATACTTTGCGTTCCCATATTTTACCTCTCCAGCCCATTACTTTCGTTGGAGATGGAAACAGGTATACTTCGTACATAAAACAATATATAGTTGGTGTCTTAATAACGTCAGTATATCCATAACATTAGGTTCAATTTACAATCCGTGTATATTATAATGGAGATAGTCAATACCGTCAATTATATATATATATATATATATATATATATATATATATATATATATATATATATATATATATATATATATATATATATATATATATATATATATATATATATATATATATATATTATATATATATATATATATATATATATATATATATATATATATATATATATATATTAGATTGTTGTCTTACAATTTCTTTTTAATCAATACTGTTATCTTAAAGATTGTTTATTTGCTATTGACACTATGGCCGACCAACTGCACTAGCATATAATAACAACTATAACCAAACATTTTACACGCACAATATACTGTATAATTATAGCAGCCAGCATCAAGTCCTTTTTTCTTACATAATTACGCATTCATGTATACAATAACATTCATCAAGCAGCCTATTTACAGCGGCTAAAAATTATACACGTCTAATTACACACACACACATACACACACACACACACACACACACACACACACACACACACACACACACACACACACACACACACACACATACACACACTAGTATTCGTAGGATATGCCAAAAATGTGTCTGTGTAAAATTCTGAACGAGGGAGCAGGACTGAGAATGTGTAATGAGACGGCCTGAGTTTATACATCATTACTTACACTGAGAGCGAGCGAGAGAGAGAGAGAGAGAGAGAGAGAGAGAGAGAGAGAGGGAGAGGGAGAGAGAGAGAGAGAGAGAGATAACAAAGAGTGTGAATAGAGTGAGGGTCTCGGGAACAATAGGGTGAAGACAATGGTAATCAATATGGCACTTTAACTCTTTCACGCTTGTTTAAGTTATATTTAATTATTTTCATAGACTCTTAACCCTTTGAGTACCGGTGACGTGTGTTATCTCTTATTCTAGCTATATTTAGACGATATTATGAAGCTTAGGAAGGATCTGCGGTAGTTAACAGAATTGGTTGAGATTCTTAGAAGCATTATTACTAGAGGTCGTTACTAATCTGAATAACATCGTCTTGGAGTTGCCACACTATACGGAAAAGGACGTCACCGGTACTGTAGGGGTTAAGGGGAGGCTGGCCGTTTGTTTGGTCTATTAATTCATTTATTCATATATTTTTTTAGTTTCCTCCCTAATTCTCCATCAAGCTTAGAAAAACACCCCCTAGACCCCCCTTCAAGATAAATTTGTAAATTTTTCGGAATACAAATGTCCTGGCCTAATGCTGGTTCTTCCAACATTACAGGCTCACTGTCGTTCGCCAGGGAAAAAATCGACACCTAAATAGCACGAAAGGTCTAAATATTGACTAAGAAATGGGGCGAAAGGTCCTAAAATCGACTAACTAATGGGGCAAACATCTTAACATCTGAAAACTAATGGTGCTAAACATGAGGGAGAAAGTGGTCCAGAAAACCGGCCCATCCCCCTTTAAGCCCACACATATTTTCTTGCACCCATTACAAAACTACTGAAAGTACTACAACCAATACCTGTAACCACACACACACACACACACACACACACACATACCACAAATAACTCCACCCAGTATATCACTCACCCACTCTCACTCTCATTAGCTCTCTCACTCTCTTTCATCACACACACACACACACACACACACTCTCTCACACACACACACACATACCACAAATAACTCCACCCAGTATAACACTCACTCACTCTCACTTTCTTTCAACACACACACACACACACACACACACACACACACACACACACACACACACACACACACACACACACACACACACACATCACTTACTCTCATGGTTATTTTATGATAATTTGTATTCTGCACCTGCATCATTATTGTTTTTTTTTGTTTTTTTTTGTTTTTTGTAAACTGAGCTTACCATCTTCATATCTGTACATCTCATGTTCATCCACTAAATTGTAAAATGTGTATTTTCAGCTCATGAGGCTGCCATTCTTTAATAAATCGTTTATTATTATTATTATTATTACACACACCAGCCTAAAGCGAGTGTAAGAGTCAATTAATTCAAGGGTCAGTTCAGAAGAATTATTGTTAAGGGGAGATGAGTCGGGTTTTTTTGGTCAATTAATTCATCTATTCCTTTATTTCTTAGTTTCCTTGCTAGACCTCCATCAAGCTTATAAAAACACCCCCTAGACCCCCCTTCAAGATAAATTTGTACATTTTTCGGTAGAAAATTTTCCCGGCCAAAGGCCGGTTCCTCTTAGAATTTCAGGCTCGCTTTCGCTCGCCAGGAAAAAGTCGACACCTAAATGGCAACAAAATATTGTTGTTGATGTTGTTGTGGGAGAAGGGGCCCACAAAAACAAGCCCATCAACGCTTAACCTACACTTTAAGAAAGATAAAATATTATGTTATATTTAAGAAAGAAAAGAAATCAAATTATGCATAGGAAATTCAAACGAGCACATTTTGAACTAAAGGCATAATACAAAATACATTTACATAATATACTAAGCAATGAAACAAAAAACCTTCAACAAAAATAGAAAAAACAAAATAAATAAAATAAAAAAACAAAACAGATAATACAAAATACATTTGCATATTCCAAACAATGACAACAAATCTTCAACATACATAGACAAAACAAATCAATACATACAATACATAACAGAAAACTATTTGAAATAGATAAATAAGTAACACCCCGTTCTTAACATTATTCATCAATTACAAACCCCAATGTACTTGAATAGACTAATGAAAGCATATGGTCCTCCTGGGATTCGAACTCTGGACACCACACCCAGAACATAAGCATCTAAACCTAAACATAAATGTATATGTAGAGAAAGGAGTCCCTAGATAAAGTGGGATAAAAGGTAGGAACTGAAGCGGCTTCCCCTGATTCAGCTCTCCACAATAATTCCTCCGATCTTATCCAGGCACCGTTAATTGACTTTGCCACTCATTTAGGCTAGTGTGTGTGTGTGTGTGTGTGTGTGTGTGTGTGTGTGTGTGTGTGTGTGTGTGTGTGTGTGTGAGAGAGGGAGAGAGAGAGAGAGAGCGATGTCTATTATGGTGGAAGGAGAGAGTTAATTACACCGTAAAATATGGAGGGTTCTGGTGTAGGTGGGATAAAAGGTGTAGGGAGGCTGCTACACAATCTCGGCCATGGAGGAGTGCCTTGACTTTTATTGGTCATAAATTATAGAAAATCCCTATCAATAGGAGGAAACATACTTATAGGATGAGAGAGAGAGAGAGAGAGAGAGAGAGAGAGAGAGAGAGAGAGAGAGAGAGAGAGAGAGAGAGAGAGAGAGAGAGAGAGAGAGAGAGAGAGAGAGAGAGATCCCACAGGAGAAACGTTTCGTGGATGAGTATCATAATCGTGTATTCTGCAACAAATGAAGTAACTTGACTTATCCTTAGAATTATCTATGTAAGGATAGTTAATGCTTACCAATTATATATCTACGCCATTAAAGACAGATTAATTATTTAACGGTAAATAGTAATACAATGCGATTATAATTACATACTGTACCTCATACTAAATATGTCGCTAAAAGTGAGCGAGTCACGCCAAACTGGGTAATTTGTTAGCTACCTACTGTACAGACAATGTGTTGAAGTTAAATACCAACATTTTTTGATAAGAGGTTTCATTAAAGTAATTATTAATAATTTGATATATATTACTCATTCATAAGCTGATTTATTCGTCGGCAGTTAGCCATAGAACAAAATAAAACATCTTCTGATTGAAAGACTGCTCTGCTCTAAGCCATACTTAATTTGTTTCTTCTGTATCTTAACTCTTCCTCAATTCATCACTCACACATACATATACTGTACACACACACACACACACACACACACACACACACACACACACACACACACACACACACACACACACACACACACATATATATATATATATATGAACACACACACAGTTGCACAGACTATACTCACATTTGGTTATATTAGTTTATAGTAATGTCAATAATTATGCACTGTATTTACTGTATTAATAATTATTGAACATTGAGCCTGGCGTATGAAGTGTTTGAATATAATTATACACACAGCGATTTTGGCTTAATATATTCCGTGTGCGTGACTGCAATCTGTTCTCTTTCATAATTTTGATCATTAATAATATTTTATTCACTTAATCAATTTTCACAGAGAGAGAGAGAGAGAGAGAGAGAGAGAGAGAGAGAGAGAGAGAGAGAGAGAGAGAGAGTGAGTTATATAAATGCAAATCTGACGGATGTAGTATAAAAGATACTAACGCATAATACATTAATCAAGCTTGTTTATGTTTTATTTTGTTGTGTTTTAGTGGAACATAATTATTGAAGAGCAGAAGCGGATTAATCCATTAAGTATCGGTGACATAATTTTAATTCTATTCTGGCAAGTATTAGATGATTGTATTAAGTTTAGGAAGGAAATATAAAAATAAAAAGGCTGTGGGAACTAAGACACAATTGCAGAGCAGGGACCCAGTTTATTCAACGTTTCGCCATATAGGCTTCTTCAGGAATAACATACAGTACAGTAAGGGAGGACAGTCAACAAAATATATCTCTTACCATAAAGAAACAACACAACAAAAACAACAGCATGAAAAGTTCAAATAGTTTAGTCTGGCTCTCGACTCGTTAATAAATATGCAAGTGGTTTGGCTAGTGAAAAGGCTACATACTATCTCAATGCAATACAGAAAATAATGGAACCTAAACCTACAGAGAGAGTGGGATTCCAGAGGGCAGCACTAGAGATCAACATGAACAATACACCACAACAGCACCATTAACTTATAAAAAAATCAATGCTCTCTCCACTCGACAAAAGTAGTGCACTGCAAGCTGCCAATTCTGCTGTTCCAAGCTGACTGTCTTCCACTCAACACCTCTGTAGCTCGTGCCATCTCGTAATCTAAAAGTATCTCTCATCCAATTCGATTCAGTGGAATATAGTTGCTGGCCATCGAAGGCATACATCTGAAAGGAACCCTGAAACCAAATCACAGACAAGTAGGGCCTTCGCTTTCGAGACAAACAGTCCATCACAATGATACTAATGGCAGTAATGCATAACGAGAAATGTGTTACAGTATAGTTTATAGCAAGAAGCGCATAACAGTACCACTGCATTGCAAGAAGTGTGCCACTGTAGCAGCGTGTCACACGAAATGTACTGCAGTTCCAGGGTGCCACAAGAATCGTATGCAGTAGCAGTGTGTCACAAGAAACATACAAATGCAACAGTAGGTCACAAGAAGTACCTAACCTCATCACCGACCGGTTGTTGTTGTTGTTGTTGTTCCCTAAGCTGCCTGGCCGAACAGTCCTGATGTGGCGGCGTCTACGCCGTGGGACCACCTCCCGGAGCTGCCAACCGCGGATGGCTGCCGACCCTCCGCGGCCGGAGACAAGATCAATCGACCAGTGGAGGACAACCGGATGCCGGCCGCGGGGAGCAGTTTCGGGAGCCAAACCGTCACAACTATCCCCTGCCCCCCCCCTGGGGGCACGGGTCCTTGGAGTGGCTTCGGTCGCGCCGGGAATTTCCACATCACCGACCGGTCTCCAGCCTCGCTACCTATCAACAAACAAGAAAAACAAAATTACAAAGCAGAAGAATTGTTTGACGAGACTTGCAGTGCCAGACAATCTATGCTCTCATCAATGAGCATCTTCGAGGCCAAACCTACACAACTGCCATTACTAGGGTTGGCAATGACCTCCGAAATAACGTCTCCCCCACCATGAAGACTCAAGAGCATGGTGCGAGCCATACTTGGGCTTTTGTGGTCGGAATTCTCACCAAGTATTGCAACCATTAATTCTGTAATTTGTTGACAATTAATACCTAATCTCGGGCATGACATAGCATAGATTGCATAGTGTTTTACACCGAGTACAAAGTGTGCCAGATACTGTCTACTACTTAAATTTAAATTATCTGAGGACGACCCATTTAAACACTAGAGTTCTCAGTATGTAATGTAGGCACTGTACTATCATTTGCCAAATATTGAATAAAATATATAATTTCAGAAATGCAATATAAATGCTCAAAATAATACATTGGTGTCTCTTATGCACTAAATGATGTTTCCATATGAACAAAACAATATATATAATTCATGTTACTAACTATTTCCAAGCCATGGAATACAGTAAACTGTTATATAAGTATGTTTAGTGTCATATATAGCACTATTGGGCATGCAAAAGTATTAAAGACGGACGTGAATTCATGCTGGATTTCCTGGCACTCTGGCAATTCCACTGTCTTACTCTCTTCTTCCATTTCTAGCTATTGACCCGCTTCCGCATTCACCTTTCTCTATTTTTAAAGTTGATATTGCATGTTGGGTATTTTATTACTCTTTACTTTTTAAGAATGATTATTTTTTGTTCGTTTAATGCAGGGTAGCATTAAGCAATACATTTTTTATTAGGAAAGTATTTTATAAATCAAATCCAGAACTATTGTGTCTTGATTTATCATTATCTGGCTAACTCTATTCGTTTCTATCCAGCTTAATCATGACGAGTTGCTGGAATGAGGCTGATAAAAATTCATATAATGTGTTACACAGTTATTTGTCTTCAACATTCCATAAAGTGTCAGGTTAATTAGTAACATATATATTCTTGAATCTAGGAATATAATTGTTTGAGCAGTTTATACCTATTGTAATAAATAATTTCATAGCAACATATACAATTATTGGCAACATTCCCTAACAATTGCGATATTAAAGACTTCAACAAAACCTACACACATTTGGTAGAGCAGTCTCCTTTTCATATTTTCTCAAACCTTGTGTGTGTGTGTAGTGATCTGAAGCTTCACGTCCCCTCCCCTCTACCTTCATCTCCATGCTGTCACCCTATGTCATCCGGCAGATCAAGGGACTCTCCGGTGTCCTCAACCATTCATCTCCAATGTTTTCTTAGGCTGTTCTGTCTCTGTTGTTCTCAACTTTGTCTTTCATGTATGACTGAAGATGAACATACATTTGTTACTATGGATATTATCACACACACACACACACACACACACACACACACACACACACACACACACACACACACACACACACCCACACCCACACACACACACACACATTCATGTATGTATGTATGCATGCATGCATGCATGCATACATACATGCATATGTATATATATTATATATATATATATATATATATATATATATATATATATACTGTATATATATATGTATATATATATATATATATTATATATATATATATATATATATATACAGTATATACTGTATATATATATATATAATTCTATATTGTCACTTCTTTATTTCCTGTTCGCTTTATATTACACAAACTAACTCTTTCTCAACCCTCTCATTCTACATCCCACTTGCCTTCACTCCCACTGTCTTCTAATCCCACTCCCTTCAATCACCACTCCTTCCAATCACCACTAATCCTCAATCCTCACTTCCTTCACTCACACTCTTCTTCATTCCCGGCTCTCCCACTTCCCTCCCAACTATCATTTACTTCCACTAGAGTTCACTTCCCATTCCCTTTCACGCCCATTCCCTTTCACCCACTTCTATCATTTATCTCCAAAGCATTCCACTTCACATTCCCTTTCACTCCTTTCTATCATTTACTTTCACTAGAGTTCACGTCCCATTCCCTATCACTCCTTTCTATCATTTACCTCCAATGCACTCCACTTCATTCCCTCTTTCACTCCCTTCTATCATTTACCTCCAATACATTTCACTTCATTCCCTATCACTCCCTTCTATAATATATTTCCACTAGAGTTCACTTCACATTCCCTTTCACTCCTTTCTATCATTTACATCCAATGCATTCCACTTCATTCCCTCTTTCACTCCCTTCTATCATTTACCTCCAATGCATTCCACTTCCTACTCCCTCCAATGTCCAGTCCCCCACTTTCTCTTTCCCCCCTTCACTCCCGTATTTCATCCACTCCCTACTAACATTTACTTTCACTGTATTTAGCTCCCCAATGATCTTAAGGGGAGATGGTTCACTTTTTGGTCGATTTTTTTGTTCATGTATACATTAGTTTTCTAGTTTTCTCCCTACATCTCCATCAAACTAAAAATAAAATAAAATAAAATAAAACATAAACAATAAGATGAAACAGGACCCCCGTTCAAGATATATTTGTATATTTTTCGGTAGAAAAATGTCCCGGTCAAAAGCCGGTTTCTCTTAAAATTGCAGGGTCGCTTTCGCTCGCCAGGAAAAAATCGACACCTACGTGGAACGAAAAGTCTCAATATTCGCCAAATAATAGGGTGAAAGGTCTTAAAATCGCCAAACTAATGGTCCGAACATCTTATAATATAAATACTAATTGCACTAAACATGAGGAAGAAGGGGACCACAAAAACGGCCTATCTTCCCTTAAGCTTCTCTCTCCCTACATCCCACTGCCCACTAAGCAAAGCTCAGTCCTAAATGCCTTTCTCTCCCCTCTCTCTACTTCCCTCCAATCCTCACTTCCCAATCTCCTCTACTATTCCCTCCCCTCTCATTAAATTCCTAATCCCCACTCTCGTCCACTCCCCTCTACCGAAATCCCCAATAATACCTCCTCTTAACTAATGTCTCTTCTACACCCCTCATACTATACCACTCATAATGCCCCACTTTACCCCACTCATCATTACCCACTCCACTCCACTCATCATTCCCCACTCCCTAATGCACACTCCACTCCACTCTAACATACCCCTCACTCCCAAAAATACACCCTACTTCACTCATCATTCCCCAATATACTCCACTCATCATTCCCCACCCTACCCCACTCATCACTCCCCACTTTACCCCACTCCTCATTCTACCCACTCATCATTACAAAATACACACTCCACTCCACTCATCATTCCCCGCTATACTCCACTTCCCAGTCCACTCCTCACTCCCAATTACACACTCCACTCATAATTCCCACTCTACCCCACTTATCATTCCCCACTCTACCCCACTCATCATTCCCCACTGTACCTCACTTCACTCCTCATTCTTCACTAGACCCCCCTCCCAAATACACACTCCACTCCGCTCCCAAATACACACTCCACCCCACTCATCACTCCCCACTCATTATTCCCCCCTCTACCCCACTCATCATTCCCCACTCCAAAATACACACTCCACTCCACTCATCCTTCCCCACTCCACTCCGCTCATCATTCCCCACTCTACCCCACTCGCAAATACACACTCCACTCCACTCCCAAATACACACTCCACTCATCCTTCCCAACTCCCCCTCCACTCTCCAACTCCCCCCCCCCCCCCCCCAGCCAACAATGCAGACAGGGCAGCAGTTAGGGATGCAGGAAGACCGTCGGGTATTCCTGTAATGAAATACCACCACCGGTTTCTTCTGTCCCCCTCCCTCGACCCGGGCTGGATGAGAATGGCGTGTACTAATATAATTATATACTAATAATAATAATAATAATAATAATAATAATAATAATTTTAATCAACGCAATTAAAACCCTTTGTCACAGGGCACACTACTTGACTACGACATATGTAGTCTCTTTCATATTGAGATTTCTTTCCTTAGAGACTTTTGTATTAATAATAACTTCACCAGTGACCTCTTCAACAAACAACATATACTGTATACATATCCTTTTGTATTAGAAAACGTACGTTCCTTCCACCCCACTTTTGTGTTTCTATATAAATAATTATCTTAAGGTTGACATTTTTTAATTATAATGCTTTCCTTCCTGCGATTACTGTGTTATTAAATGTTTGCTATATGTTTTATTATTGTTTTCTAGAAACCACTTAGGATGACACACGAGTGTCAACACGTTTGATTTCTGCTCAATGAAGTGTACTACTGGTCTTCTATTAACCCTGCACCATGCTATTTGCTGCTAACCTGTGCATTCTATTCATCTCTCTCTCTATATATATAATTATATATACAGTATATATATATATATATATATATATATATATATATATATATATACTGTATATATATATATATATATATATATATATATATATATAGTATATATATATATATATATAGATATATATATATATATATATATATATATATTATATATAATATATATATATATATATATATATATATATATATATATATATATATATATATATATATATATATATATATATATATATATATATATATATATATATATATATATATATATATATATATATATATATATATATATAATTCATCATCATCATCAGCATCAGCCATTTGGAGTCCACTGCTGGAAAAAGGCCTCCCTTAACCTTTTCCATGACTCCCGAGACTGGCAGCCATTGCCATGTTATGTTACCCCTACAGTCTTTTCTATCTTGTCTCTCCACCTCTTGTCTGGTCTTTTCTTATCACGCTTTCCTTCTCTGGGGGTCCAGTCAGTTAGTCTATTACTCCACCTATTGTCCTCTCTTCTTGATACATGTCCTGCCCATCTCCTCTTCTGCTCTTTAATAGTTTCTAGAATATCCTTGACTTTGGTTTGCTCTCTTACCCACGATGCTCTCTTCCTAGCTCTAAGTGTTATTCCTAGCATTGATCTGTCCATTGCTCTTTGCGCACTCCTAAGCTTATTCTCTATTGTTTTTGTTAGTTTTCAAGTTTCGGATCCATAGATCATGGTTGGTAGCACACACTGATTACAAACTTTATGCCTAAAGCATATTGGTAGTGTACTTTTCATGATGTTCTTCTGTTTGCCAAATTACAATATATATATATATATATATATATATATATATATATATATATATATATATATATATATATATATGGTGGGGCATTTCAATCAAGTATGTGATACACTAGGAAAGGATTAGTCTTTTGAGGGTTGTGAACAAAGGACATCACTCAGGTACACATGCAGTCAGGCTAGTATTACTCTCTTCTCTAAGCCTTAACATTGTTATTAATGTATACATTATGTGTCATTCAATTGTAATACCCAAGGATAATAAGACAGCATATTATAAAACCATTGTATTTGTAGCTTGTAAACTGAACGGTAGGTTAATGGCAAGCTGAACATGAGCTGTGGAAAAATGTTTAAGGTACACCTGAAAGGAACCAACGTAGAAGACAGGCCATCTGGTAGGGGAAATAAAAAACACAACATATGAGAGACAGACGGAGAGACAACCAGCCACATATAAAGAATGGAAGTAACTAAATATAACACACTCGCACAGAAACGCAAAAGAACAACCAGTTAACTTTTAATATACTGTATATACATAATAATAATAATAATAATAATTATAATACAATAAATGTCAACCAAAATATAACAAAAGATGAATAATTAATATACATTAGAGATTAGCCTGCAGAGGTATTTAAGAGATGCAAGAT
Organism: Paralithodes platypus; assembly: GCA_032716605.1. Classification (NCBI taxonomy): domain Eukaryota; kingdom Metazoa; phylum Arthropoda; class Malacostraca; order Decapoda; family Lithodidae; genus Paralithodes; species Paralithodes platypus. Next base: position 17,560,537 of record CM064519.1, on the reverse strand, counting down.
GATTTTTTTTAGTATAATTGAGTATGAACACTTTACTGGAACGATGATGACGGATCGTGTAGAAAAGATGATATCCTGGATAAATTTACATAGGGGGATAAGTAAGACGAGTAAGAAATACTTTTTAGGTATATAAGAAGTTGAAACATGCGACTTGTGACATGGAAATTGAATGTACAAAGTCGGATAAAAAATATGCAAAACCTGTCAAACATACAGTAAGTTTTTAGAGATATTACACGAATATATATATATATATATATATATATATATATAATATATATATATATATATATATATATATATATATACAGTATATATATATATATATATATACAGGTATATATATATGAAAACAAAAAAGGATTGGGTCAACTCAAAATCAATAATTAATCACCTCTTAATAGTTAAAGCAAGATAATGTACTTTACAGAAACTGAACTAAAAATGCATATTTGGAGATTAAGAATAATACTTCACTGCCACAACAAAAGCAATCTTATATTTTCCTCAAATACAAAAGGTCATACAACTTAATGAAAACAAAATATATATTGGTTAATATATCAAAGTATGGCAGATAATATTATAGACACAAACATCTATAATTAGTCTTAAGCCACACGTATATAATTATATATCAAACACAGTCCAAGAAGGCATAGCATTATCAATACCTATAACTATGAGCCACATGTAAACCAGAAATAATAATGAAGACAAACATTGCAGCTTGAAAACACAAACAAAATCTCTATATACGAGCCACTCCTAAACCTGAAATAGCCAGTTCAGAGAAATATAATGGAAGCTTGTAAATCTATAATTAGTAGCCACATATAAACCCAAAATAATGAAGATAGTCACAAGAAGGGCATGGAAATAAATGGCAGCACCCACACGGTTAAGACACCATACGATTATGTAAGGTTACGCTTATGTTCATTTGAATGGATCGGCGATAATACTAGTTAGATTCTGCACCTTAGTCACAGAGCTTTGACGTCTCAGGTTGAAGAGGAAATCAGCGTCAGAAATGAAAATCGGAGCATGGAAGACAAGCGCTTGAGAGTTGATGGGGAGAATTGAATGAAGGGGAACTGGGAAAATGGTCGAACCCGTGAAAATGATTGTGCGTACGAGGAATCATGTTACAGTTGGTCACGTAAAATGAACGCTAGGTTTGAACATGAATATTACTCGAAGTTACCGATCACGTACAGTACATGCTACTGGAGTCATTATATACAGTCTGTGAATGGTGCTAGTGAATGAATTCCTATACAGTTTTCTTCTCGGATATGATAAGTTATAGTTATATGAAGGTAATACTATGTGTGTTGTGTATTCAGGGGTATTATCTCAAGTTGGTATTGTATTTACAAATAGCTGCAAGGTTCTAGATATACGTATTTTTCATAATCGTACAGGCATTTACAAACGCCCAATACAGCTGATGTATATAAATGTTAATGTAGTTTTCATATGTGTCTTTCTTTTGAGAATTGGACTGAGGTTAGGTTATGTATGCATGTAAAACGTGAAGTTTGTGTTGAAAATATATTGGGATTTCGTAATCTAGTGAAAGTCAGAATAGGTCTTGTGCTGTAAGTATAAAAATAGTTAGTGTCTTGATTAATTACCAGACAATGACTTTGCTTGCTTCTCTTCAAATTCATTGTCTGGTTCTGAAATAGAGGATAAATGAACAGAAAGTAAAGGGACAAATCATTAATAACAGATGTGAAAGATGTGAAGAGAATATGAAGAACGTAGATGGAAAACCGAGAGATGTAATAGAGATCGTGACAAGAAGTACTGTTTGTTTGTTATCTGAATGTGAAGACTGTTTACACGTGAAGTCTATTATTGTTTTTTCTTCTGGACACCAAGAACTACACCCGGACAAACTACACCGAAGAGAAAGTAATGGTAAAACACTGTGCTCTGTTTCGGGAGCACGTATTATTATAGAGGCTCTCTTCTGATGGCTCGATATGCGACGCTAAGGGGAGGTGGTTGGATTATTTGTTCAAGTATTCATAAATATTTGTTTTTCTTATTTTCCTCCCTAGACCTCCATCAAGCTTACAATAAGCCACTCCCAAGACCCCCTCCAAGATAAATTTGTTCATTTGTCGGTAGAAAAATGTTCCGGCCAAAGGCCGGTTTCTCACAAATTGCAGGCTCACTATCGCTCGCCTGGAAAAATCGTCACCTAAGTGGCGCGAAAGGTCTTAATATTGACAAAAAATAGGGTAAAAGGTCTTAAAATCGCCAAGAAAATGGGGCGACGTCTTAAAGACTCAAAACTAATGGGGTCCCCTCAAACTACAGTATTACCTCGGGAGCACACGACACCAATCATTATGTATGTGTCCCTTCTATTGCACACGACACTTATCATTATGTATGCTTCCCCTCTATGTATTGCACACGACACTTATCATTATGTATGCTTCCCCCCTATTTATTGCACACGACACCTATCATTATGTTGTATGCTTCCCCTCTATTGCACACGACACCTACCATTATGTATGCTTCCCCTCCATGTATTGCACACGACACCTATCATTATGTTGTATGCTTCCCCTCTATTGCACACGACACCTATCATTATGTTGTATGCTTCCCCTCTATTGCACACGACACTTATTATGTATGCTTCCCCTCTATTTATTGCACACAACACCTATCATTATGTATGCTTCCCCTCCATTTATTGCATTTCACAAACTGTCTCACTATATCCAGGCATTCCATTACACTTTGTTTTTGTTTTAGTATATATAATTACACAATAATAATAATGGTTAGCTAAAATGGCCATGTACAAAGCAGTGAACTAAGATAATATAATACATGATACTGTAAGCTCTATTAGTTTTATATGTAGGGTGATATCTTTTGTACATGACATATATACACACACACACACACACACACACACACACGCCTCACCACCCACCCACCATCACATTAAAGACACGGTTTGGGTCACTCAGTCGGTCTGGAGTTGGGGAGGACGAGACCGATTATATTGTCTGTAAATAATAGGGGCTATTAAACCTTTGAGTACCAGCGACATATGTTGTATCTTATTCTGGCTACTACTAATCGATCGTATTCAGCTTAGGAAGGAGCTCTAGCAATAAATGTGGCTTTAAACTTTCTCGACCATATAGGTAGAGTAACATATAACACACGTCGCTGGTAATCAAAGGGTTAATGTAGTCTGTATAATAAAGTAAGGACGTTGCTAATAGGGCGATACTTTTCTTTCTGTCTTGTTTATGTCCGTCTTCCCAGTCTCTCAATACTGTACAATGTTTGAAACGTTAAGAGGTTCGTGGGCCCCAACCCGAGAACTGCTGAGTGAGAACAATATATAGAATGAATAGTAACAATAATCCGGAAAGCATAAATTCCTTAAGGGGGCCCACCTCGTGTTTGTTTCTCTATCTCCCTCTCTCTCTGGGTTGTATCCATTCGGACCCATTTAGCCTACTTTTTTTAAGACGTTTATCCCCATCCAGGTGTCGATTTTGTCAGCATATTTTTTAATATGTTTTTGACAGCAGTCTAAATTTGTAAATTTTTCAATAGAAAAATGTCTCCGGCGAAGCCGGATTTTTCCATACAACGCTGGCTCGCTATCGCTCGCCAGGAAGAAATCGACACCTGGATGGGGATGAACGTCTTAAAACAGTATGCTGAATGGGACTGAATGGATATAACCCAGAGAAAGAGAGAAAAGGAGAGCAAAATAGCAGGTGACCCCCCTTAAGCTTATACATACGTCTCGGTAACTCTATAAGCGGATTACAACATCGTCATCTTTATACTCGGTATATTTTCAACTCACGGTAAATTGCAAAGTTCCAATCAACATTTGTCAGATATTTTGAAGTTTTTGTAGTGAAATATGGTGCTAATTTTATAAACGTGGTCTGATTATGATGCAGAGACATAGTGGTTGCTTATTTTTCCGTTAGTTATCGAGAAAGCGGTTGCTAAGGGATTCAATTTACCGTCAGCTGAAGTGAAACAGAGTATAGGTATATTTCGAAAAACCGTGAGACTAAAAAACACAAAGTCCGGACACATCTGTATTAAGCAGGCAATACTCCCTTTATTTTAGCCGAATCTTTAGGTTTTTGGACATTTTTTGACAAGTCCATTATTTTTCTGACATTTTGAATGAGAAGTGTCAGAAAATACCCTTGACTTGTCGTATTCATTCGAAAAACGTTAAAGTCAGTCCCAAATAAAAGATGTAGACGATAACAACAGTATGGGCACATCGGCACAAGTAAGACCAAGAGTTCTCCACTACTAAATGGTAGCTTCACCTGACCTGACCTCTGACTTATATGCCGGATCTGACAGTCACAATTCGAATTCATTCTTCTACTCTTGGTGGGTTTGCTGGTGTTGTGTTATGGATGTTCGTGTCTTATTAGTGAAGAGGTAAACACTTGAAATTTTTGAGGTTCAACCCGGCTTTTGAGCGTGACACTATTACTTCCAAACGAACATTTCTGACAGCGGATTATATCGAAGTTTAGTTTTCCTCTACTAGTCCATTTATTAATCGTGACCCTTAAGGGGAGGTATTTAGTTTGTTCCCTAGACCTCCAGCAAGTTTAAAATTACACCCCCTTGAGTCCCTTTCAAGATTAATTTGTAAATTTTTCGGTAGAAAAATATCCCGGCCGAAGGCCGTTTCCTCTTAAGTTACAGGCTCGCTATCGCTCGCCAGGATAACATCGACACCTGAATGGCACGAAAGGTCTTAAAATGGGGTGAACGTTCTTAAAATCGCCAAACTAACGGGGCAAACATCTTAAAATCTCAAAAGCAATGGGGCTAGACATGAGAGAGAAAGGTGTCAAGAAAAAAGTCCCTCAAGTGGATATCTCCCCTTAACCTCTGTATCTCTAAAAGGGCTCGAGTATATGAGGTGTAATTGTTCACACCTATGCCCTGGCTGACTCTTGCCATTTGGTCGAAATAACAGCTCCATTCCTGAAGTTCTATCAACATTATGAGAGGTTAGGGTCGCAATTTCCGGCTTACTTATAATGAAAGGGTATTGATACTTGTGTTTTTGAAGACATATTATACTCTTGATTCATGATTCTACTTCGATCACGTAAGACTGTAAGCCATCAGATTAAAATAAAATAGGAGGCGTATATAATTGGACGAAAGACTATTTACTTGGTCTAAATGACACTGACTTGTTCCTTGTTGTTTGGCTCGATATGACCACACTGCGTTATCTCCTATTTACTTCTAGCACAACAGAATTACACCCATAACACTCTGAACAACGGTTACTGCATCGATGAACACGGAAGATAATGATATATGCCTGAAATTGAACACTTCGGAAATGAACACGGTGAGACTGAACATTGGTCCGGGAAAGCCTGAAGGGGGGTATCACACGAGAGGCTTAGTGTCAATTTTGGAACGATCAACATTTTTACAGCAACATATCTAGGACTTTTTTCATTGGCATGGGAACCTACACTGAATATGAATCGATTAATTCCGGTGAACTAATGATCCAAAAAGTGTACTTATGTCTGTGAACTAATGCTCCAAAACGATTAAATAGATTAATGCTGGTGAACTAATGATCCAAAACGTTTACTTATGCCGGTGAGCTAATGACCCAAAACGTTTCAAATAGATTAATTCCGGTGAACTGATGATCCAAAACGTTTAAATAGATTAATTCCGGTGAAGTGAAGATCCAAAACGTTTCCTTCATAAGCTTACCAGATAAACGTTTTGAGGGGAATAAGCTCTGGTGTGATACCGGCCTAACATTTGTAGTACATTACCCCGACATGTACTCCAAGCGGGCTCTCCTCCACGGCACTGTAGAATACGCGTCTGCAAAATATAGCACATACAGTAGACATCACAGAACTCTCACACATATTATTAACCCGTTCAGTACCGGTGACGTCCTTTTGATCGTATTCTGGCCACTATTAGACGATTTTATTTAGCTTAAGAAGGACCTGTAACCACTTAAAGGCTACACAGTATCTCAGTGAATCCCTATAGCTATCATAGATCCTTCTCAAGCTGTACACAATCTAAACATATAGTTAGGATAACATTAGAAAGACATCGCCAGTACAGAAGGGTTTATCACTTTGTAATAATCGTCGGTCTCGCTTAAGGGGAGATTTCCACTTGAGGGACTTTTTTCTTGACCCCTTTCTCCCTCATGTCTAGCCCCATTGCTTTTGAGATTTTAAGACGTTTGCCCCATTAGTTTGGTGATTTTTAAGATATTTCCGCCCCATGCTGTCAATTTTAAGACCTTTCGTGCCATTTAGGTGTCGATTTTATCCTGGCGAGCGATAGCGAGCCTGTAATTTAAGAGTAATCGGCCTTCGGCCGGGACATTTTTCTACCGAAAAATTTACAAATTTATCTTGAAAGGGGGTCAAGGGGATGACATTTTAAGATTGCTGGAGGAGTAGGAAACAAATTAGAAACCTTCCCTTAACAAATTGAATAGTAATGTAAAAATGAGGCCAATTCAGTGATTTTCGACTATGGTTTCAAATGTGCACTGTTGACCTTTACAGTACCGGCGACGTCTTGTATATTTTATTGTGGCTACTATTAATCGATTATATTTAGCTTAGGAAGGATCTCTAGCAATAATAAGGCTTCCCATTATCTGAACCAACCCTTTTAACTACGACAGAACCTTCCCAAGCTGCATAATATCGTATAAATAATGCTAGAATAATATATCACACACGTTGCTGGTATTCAAAGGGTTAAAATATGTATGAGCTCTGTGACTGCTATGTATTATGTAGTGTATTCACAGATTACAACATGGCATCCGAGTTAAAACAAATGGCTGAATACGATCATTGATATATTTATGCATATTTATTATTCAGAAAGTGAACGAAGTCCATGGACCAAAATATACGCACTGTACTTTGTATTACCATGTGTCCACTGTTAACCCCTTACGTACCGGAGACGTCTTTTTCATTCTATTCTAGCTCTATTTAGACGATTCGAGTAAGTTGAAGAAGAGCCTCCAGCAATAAAGGGTTTCACATTATCTTAATTAACCCTTTTTACTACCTCAGATCCTTCTTAAGCTGCACAAAATCACCTAAATTTAGCTAGAATAAAATACAAAAGCCGTCGCCGGTACAGAAGGGGTTGAGGGGAGATTTTTAGTTTGTTCCCTAGACCTCCATCAAGCTTAAAATTAATCCCCTTAGACCCCCTTTCAAGATAAAATTGTAAATATTTCGGTAGAAAAATTTCCCGGCCAAAGGCCGGTTCTTCATAAATTACAGGCTCACTGACACTGGCCTTGAAAAAAATAGACACCTAAAGGGTACAACAAGGTCTTAAAATAGCCAACTAATGGGGTAAACGTCTTAAAATCTCAAAACTAATGGGGCTAAACATGAGGGAGAAAGGGTTCCGGAAAAAGACAAACCTCCCCTTATAAGTGTTGTAATTCCTTTATGTGTGCATATTATGAACACCTAAATTATTAATGTTCATACGTTACGGTATGTTGGCATCGTTACCAATGGACACATATTTGTATTACAGTGCATATGGTTACGTACACATTGACAGAAACTACACTAACAGCATGAGTTAACCCTCTCTGTACCAGGGATGTCTCTTGTATTTTATTCTAGCTATATTTAAACGATTTTATGCAGCTTAGGCAGAATATGCGGTCGTTAAAAGGGTTGAGATGATTCGAAGCCTAATTGTGGCTAGAGATCTTTCCTAAACTGAATAAAATCGAGTGTATGCAGCTAAGGAAGAATATGTAGTCGTTAAAAGGGTTGAGATAATTCGAAGCCTTATTGTGGCTAGAGATCCTTCCTAAACTGAATAAAATCGATTACCAGTAGCCAGAATATTGCAATGTATTCTAGTTATATTTAGACGATTTTATGCAGCTAAGAAAGAATATGCGGTCGTTAAAAGGGTTGAGATAATTCGATGCCTTATTGTGGCTTGAGATCCTTCCTAAACTGAAACAAAATCGATTTTATGCAGCTAAGTCAGAAAATTTGATCGCTAAAAGGGTTGAGATAATTCGAAGCCTAGTTGTGGCCAGAGATCCTTCCTTAACTGAATACAATCGATTACCAGTAGCCAGAATGAAATCCAAAGGATATCGACGGTTCAGCATGAGCTCCATTAACATGCTGAAAGAGATGCGGATGTGAGTGTCGGTTTTTGTTTACATTATTCTATTGTTTACATAATATGCTTCCCGTTACCAGGGCAACCAAGATGATAACGAGGGAAGCAAATAAAAAATCTAACTACTTTTTACACGAAAATTGGAAACAAGATTATAATTAATGTATAGGTACCAATCTGTCGTATGTACAATATAGATATTTGTTTGTTAAGTACACACTAGCACACACAAAAATATATATCTATGTATATTTTCCGTTTTACCTACCCTGACCATATCCACATTATAACTTAGTCACCAGTCTCCTATAAATCTACGAACTCACCCTTACTGCTATAACAAAGTTAGCATAGAACCATAATTTGACAGATTATTTACGATTAGTTGTCCCCGCTAACCCCATGCACACATGCCAACCCCTCAAAAAGTTGGGCGGATAGAAAAAATATATATTATGTAGAACTCTTCTCACAAGCGATGTTTGTATTCCATGGCCATTCCAAAAACTGCTCACTGCCTTCTGGAAATAAAAGTGCAATACACGTTTATTAAGCCTCGGAATATTGGGAATTGGAATCTTGTACGCTCACAAATGGCGTTCTAACAGAACCCACTTTCAGCATTGTTTAATCCTTATGGGCCATTTACACCTGGAACCCCCCAATAATACGTTTACAAAGGTTGTTGTTATTCTGTCAGCAAAGGTTGGGTATATGATTATATTTTGGATATATATATATATATATATATATATATATATATATATATATATACAGTATAATCGGATGAATAAATACTTATTTCATTTTGCAGGTCTTTTCATATTGATAATATGCTTTAAACTGATCGTTGCATTAGACTGAGAAAGATACATGTGTGTGATAGCCTTTAGTCTCACTCCATTGACACTTCCCTAAGCACTACAGTAATAGTGTACCAAGACTAGATTAATATAGCACTTTTACAACTACAAACAGCCACTTATGCCATTAGCATACCAGCATATTGTGTTGTAAATAACCTGCAATTAAAATATTTTGAAACGTTTCCTTCCCTGTAATTATTATATTTTTAGCAAATCTTCCTTCCCTATATTTAAAATCTTTTAGTAACGTTTTTTTTGCAGTAGTGCACTTGAACACAGTAGGGCAGCCTCAGTCTATACTAGAATATGAACTCTAAAGCAACTCTGTATTACCATAGCCAGTTATATTTTAATCATGGCCATATCTCAACTTACTACGGTACTGATTATCAAATGCACTCTCTGACAGAACATTCTTCATCTTGCAAATTTAATCCACATGCAAAATGTCCACATGAATATGATATTGCTTACTTTATACAAAACATAAAAATAATGTATCTGCTTCCACATTCATGGCATCATTTAATTATATAAATATATAAACTCTTAGGTAAAATGATGATATATTGTGCTGCACCATATAGTTATCACGTCACATTTTAAGGGTTTGGTTTTTAACATGGTTCACTTTCTCACACCTCTCACTAAGTTAAGAATTGGTATGGCATGCTTGTGTTCTTATGTCTTCATTATATACTTTTGCCTTGCTCCTTCGTAATCACAGACATTAATGTACTGTATGTTCCCTTCGGGGTATATTAGTGTACTGTATGTTCCCTTCGGGGTATATTAGTGTACTGTATGTTCCCTTCGGGGTATATTAGTGTACTGTATGTTCCCTTCGGGGTATATTAGTGTACTGTATGTTCCCTTCGGGGTATATTAGTGTACTGTATGTTCCCTTCGGGGTATATTAGTGTACTGTATGTTCCCTTCGGGGTATATTAGTGTACTGTATGTTCCCTTCGGGGTATATTAGTGTACTGTATGTTCCCTTCGGGGTATATTAGTGTACTGTATGTTCCCTTCGGGGTATATTAGTGTACTGTATGTTCCCTTCGGGGTATATTAGTGTACTGTATGTTCCCTTCGGGTATATTAGTGTACTGTATGTTCCCTTCGGGGTATATTAGTGTACTGTATGTTCCCTTCGGGGTATATTAGTGTACTGTATGTTCCCTTCGGGGTATATTAGTGTACTGTATGTTCCCTTCGGGGTATATTAGTGTACTGTATGTTCCCTTCGGGGTATATTAGTGTACTGTATGTTCCCTTCGGGGTATATTAGTGTACTGTATGTTCCCTTCGGGGTATATTAGTGTACTGTATGTTCCCTTCGGGGTATATTAGTGTACTGTATGTTCCCTTCGTTGTATATTAGTGTACTGTATGTTCCCTTCGGGGTATATTAGTGTACTGTATGTTCCCTTCGGGGTATATTAGTGTACTGTATGTTCCCTTCGGGGTATATTAGTGTACTGTATGTTCCCTTCGGGGTATATTAGTGTACTGTATGTTCCCTTCGGGGTATATTAGTGTACTGTATGTTCCCTTCGGGGTATATTAGTGTACTGTATGTTCCCTTCGGGGTATATTAGTGTACTGTATGTTCCCTTCGGGGTATATTAGTGTACTGTATGTTCCCTTCGGGGTATATTAGTGTACTGTATGTTCCCTTCGGGTATATTAGTGTACTGTATGTTCCCTTCGGGGTATATTAGTGTACTGTATGTTCCCTTCGGGGTATATTAGTGTACTGTATGTTCCCTTCGGGGTATATTAGTGTACTGTATGTTCCCTTCGGGGTATATTAGTGTACTGTATGTTCCCTTCGGGGTATATTAGTGTACTGTATGTTCCCTTCGGAGTATATTAGTGTACTGTATGTTCCCTTCGGGGTATATTAGTGTACTGTATGTTCCCTTCGGGGTATATTAGTGTACTGTATGTTCCCTTCGGGGTATATTAGTGTACTGTATGTTCCCTTCGGGGTATATTAGTGTACTGTATGTTCCCTTCGGGGTATATTAGTGTACTGTATGTTCCCTTCGGGGTATATTCGACTAATCAATTTGGATGATAATAACCTATTATTATATACAGCACCAAACAAAGGACAAATGCAGATCGCCTTGACCTGGTTGATATACTTGTTAAAATGCTTAATATACACAGTTGTAATATAAGAGAGAGAGAGAGAGAGAGAGAGAGAGAGAGAGAGAGAGAGAGAGAGAAAGAGAGAGAGAGAGAGAGAGAGAGAGAGAGAGAGAGAGAGAGAGAGAGAGAGAGAGAGAGAGAGAGAGAGAGAGAGAGAGAGAGAGAGAGAGAGAGAGAGAGAGAGAGAGAGAGAGATTACTAGACTCTGGGGAACTTAACATCTGAAAATAACATGAGTGTTGTTAGTATATGCTGTGCACTATTCCATTTTATGATGTTGGAGCCACTGTCTTCATCGGAACTTATAGCAGACCAGTTTCTGATATTTCGTTTATATACAGCTATGATAGGCAATCCTCTTTCTGCAATAGGTTCAAGCTATATAATATAGTTTCATTTTTCATTGCATCATAACTTTGTGTTTTGATAATTAGGAACTTTGTGTCATTCCTTCGTCATATACTCATTTATCACGAGTCCTGTAAACTGGGTATTGTTGGTATTCCAGCCCAAGACACACATTGCACACATGACTGACAGATAGGACAGCGTCATATATGTTGCTGTGAGTTTGAAGCACTCCTATGTGGTCCATTGGTTAAATATTGTGGAACACAAAACGCACTCTCTGACAAACGATGTAATGCACATTAACACTTAAGTTTTTGGTAAGATAGAGCACTTATATAACGTCCGGTTAATATTGACAGGTTTTACTTGAACATTTGTTGTACCACATGGTTCTATAAACTGATCTGTGTTATTGAACAGGTAGAACTTAGCCCAGTATGATTATGTTATACGCTGTTATAATTCTTATTTAACAATTCAAATCGCCATTCTTTATTCTGCAACGTAATTGTAGGCAGTCACTCTTAAGCACATCATTTAACCATTGTTCCTGGATGTTTTCTAATGTACATATTATATACAGTATCTGAACTGTCAAAATTGGGGCAATCATTCTCATTGATTTAATAGACTTGTAAGTTTCGATTGTTCTGTCATAGTTGCTGACGCCACTGACAGCAACCTAACAGATGAATCACCCACAGGTTTTATAACAACACTATAGCCAACCAGTGTAACAGTATGCACGATGCAATTCCTGGTTCTGTGTCTGGCATCAATGAGAAGTCCTTATTATTATGTTTACCTTTCTGTTTTCTTTATCTATTAGCAGTACTCGCCAAATGATTGACCTCATCTTAATCACATTCTACAACAAAGCATCTTACATCTCTGCCTTGGCATGGTTCAAGCCTCATTCTACAACACAGAATCAGTGGACTCTGACACATCTTATACTAACGATCCCTTCGCATTAGCTTTGACATAGATCTTGCCATAATTTACAATAAGGAATCTTTGACCTTAAGGGGCGTCACCGTTTTTTTTTTTATCTTTCTCTACTTTTCTCTCTTTCCTTGGCTTGTATCCATTCGGCCCCATTCAGCCAACTGTTTTAAGACGTTTATCCCCATCCAGGTATCGATTTCTTCCTGGCGAGCGGTAGCGAACCAGCATATATATATTTTTGTTTTGACAACAAGCTAAATTTGTACATTTTTCGATAGAAAAATATCACTGGCTAAGCCGGATAACTCCATACAATGGTGGCTCGCTATCGCTCGATAGGAAGAAATCAACACCTGGATGGGGATAAACGTCTTAAAACAGTTGGCTGAATGGGGTCGAATGGATACAAGCCAGGGAAAGAGAAAAGGGAGAGAAAGATAAAACAAAACAAAAACGGCGACCCCCCTTAAAACCGTAATACTAGCCACATCTTATACTAATGATGCCTTCGCATTAGCTTTGACATAGTTCTTTCCATAATTTACAATAAGGAATCGTTGACCTTGACCGCAATACTAGCCACAACTTATAACAACGAATCCTTGACTGTGGCCTTGACTTCCTCCGGGGCGCCGTACTGAGGAAGCCCGGCGGTGGAGTTCCTGAAGCTGAGACTGCCAACCATTGGCTGGGACTGTGAGGTGGGCAGGGGTAGGGTGTTGGTGGTCTGGGTGCTGACGGGGTTGTATCCGTTGGCCACGAAGGTCGTCATAGTCGTCACTTCCGAACACAGGGACTCGCGCTTGCTGCCGAATAACCGTCGACCATAGCTGTTAGAGAGAAAAAAAAGTAGACATGTTTCTTATTTACAATATAAACATTCTACTTATTAATTTTACAAAGCAATATAATTTTTTTTTTGTATTTCTTAATACTCGATTACAAAACAAATATTCTCAAAGAAGTCAGAATATTCCTGTAATACTATAACCTGACTACTTCTGGATGAACAGAATCAAGATTGTGTATCATCTACCTTTATCATTATCATGTAGTAGCATTTCAACGGCTCTTCTAATGAATGAGAGAGAGAGGAATGTCATCTGTATTGACACGAAGCTCAAGAGCAACATATCACTTTTATCATATGAATAAAGTCTTGACATATTGATCTGTTTAGTTATAGTAGCAAGTAAAAGTTTATATGTGAATGAAGGATAGCTTTTTATTTTTTCGTTATAATCATAACCATGAAATGAAGGAGCCTCAAAACGTGTTACTAAGGAGATAGGTTTATTTGATACAATGATACAGATATAAACTGGTTACATGTTCATATCTGGATTTTTGTTCGTTTAATGTGTTCCTTTTCAACATTCCTAATATTTTGTATTGCTTATCTCTATGCACTTTGAAATATCCCACATTAAGATGTGTTCGATCAAAATCTGATGTTTTGTTCCCCATTGTATAGAATATATCAGTAATTAAACTTCTTAATTTGTAGTAGGTATAGTAAGTACATATTTTTTTAGCGAGAACCACAGTTCTCTGGTGCGTCACACATTGTCATTTTCATTGAAGATAGATTCATATCTCTCATAAAACGAAAATAATAGTAACAACTACGTAATTTATAAAATATAATAATTAGATGAGCACATGAACATAATAAACTGTTAATCTGCGGGCTACATCCCTGTTGACACTGTGCATCGTGAAGAAGAAGAAGAACTGTTAATCATAAGGGTGGAACATGCTTGTTAGTAAAACAAACATTCCAGTCAATGAAATAATGCCGATGAAAAGTATGTTTTTAGTAATCAATCATTGTCTTCATTCCTTCCGCTAGTTGTTATTGAGTTCAGTTGTTAGTATTCAATGTCAGCTTACAATATAGAGTGTTATAGCAGGCATGTGTCCACAAAGCACATGTATTTCTATTGCTGACATGCCGATGTTACGGACTTTGTATGGTAGATCTGGAAGAATTCTTAGCCAGGCAATTAGTCAATAAGGACAATTTAGCACCTAATGTCATTCTTGAAGACAGGCAGGTTGTATAGGAGAGGCAGCATATCTTCAGAAGCTTAGACACCCTTTAGTTATCAGAGTTTTGGCAACTTTTTATTATTGTTAGCAATCATTTAACACCAATGCTAAACCAGTTATGTGAGTCAGTGCAGTTTTACTTCGTGATTATTAGGTTTTTACTGATTGAAAATAATATGAATAACAAAAACACACTTGCACGGTGTTGAAGTTAAATTTTACTTGTGTTGTGTGTGTTTTCATTAAACTATTTTGTACGTACCAATGATGTTAATTTAGTTTGTGTTGAGTATTTGAGTCCAAATTGACGCTTTAGTAAAGAAAAAACAAAACAAAAAACTCTTGCGCAAGGAGCATAGTGTTTGTTTTCAGAGCATCAAGGGTGTTCCTATCAACCTGAATCTTGTGTTCCAATCTTCAGATTTTATAATCTATTTATTATTAATTTCACCACAACACCAAGCACCTCCAATGAAATTAATGAAAGCATATATGTATGTGATCCACCAGGTTTCGAACCCGGGTTATCACACACAAATTTTTAGACACCTTAACCATTACACCACCAATTAATTTACAAATAAACCTAACTAATGAAATAAATGAAAGTAATGAATACATGTGGTACTCCAAGGACTCGAACCTAGGATACTCACACCGAAATTCCGCACACTAAGCATTACGCTATCTTTCAAAGTTGCCAAATCTCCAAAATGGTCTCCGCCGAAGCTCTCATAATTATTATAGTTGTTCATGCCGGCCGCACCTCCTCTTACCTTCATAAATTTACTACAGGGTAAAAATCTGGGTCAGGTCGGGTCACTCAAAATATCGCCGGGCCAACAGAATCCTCGATAAAGTCAGAGGTCGTGTCCCAGCTGGGTCGTTGGAAACATAATAGAAGTTGTAGTCTCGTCAACTTTTACGATGTTCGTTATACAGATATGAACATTAGAACGTATTTATATAAGTAATTTACAGTGGCGCTAATAAGTCATGTTTCACCTGTCATTACGTTTGGCTCGCTCTGTTCTGTATTGATGTCTGTCAGATGTTGAATAGGATGGGTAAGTGTAGGAACATACTGGTATATCCCACTCAAAGAGAAGAAATCATGTGTAAATATTGCTGATACCAGTTATTGATCAAAACATAATTGGTGCCGAGACATCACTTATTAGGCCGACTGTACTATTCATTAAATATCGAAACGTTCCGGTATTTTAATATTATATAGCTACAGATGTAAGCATCAATCTGAGTGGCGTATTTTCGTAAAGAATATCGTAGAGACTTTAGGAACTTCTGTCAACAGTTGTACACATTATGCAACGCAAAATTGACCATCAATTTCATATTAAAAAAAAAACGAAAAAAAAAAACGAAGTGAAAATATTAGGGATATCAAGGGGAGATTTATAGTTATTCGTTTATATATTTACCGGTATATATTTATTTTCCTCCCTAAACTTCTATCTAGCTTAAACAACAAAAATACATAAATAAACAACAAAATAAAATGAAATCCTCCTTCGAGATAAATTTGCGAGCACTAGCGAACCTGCAATTTAGATGGAAGCAGCCTTCGTCCGGGACATTTTTCTACCCTCCAAGAAACAAATTAATCTAGCTCGATGGGGGGTCTAGGTGGTTTACATAGAAACTATCACTCTTTCAACTAGGGTGAGACACTTCTTAAAGGCAGATTTGCCTTTTGTCTCCTTCATACACATAGACAAAATATTATAACAAATTATAAATATATACAGATATGGTTTCTATGTATGTGTGTGTGTGCGTGCGTGTGTAACTGTGTGCACATGAGTGTGGATATTTAACGAGGTGTAATGTAGTAGTTTAAATAATAGTCAATTCGATTCCGTATAATTCATTGATCCCTTACTGAAGCAGTGAAAGTGTTTCGAAGCATAATGACCTTCCACCGCCTTTGTCCTTTGCCGGTCTCTCGATTCCTTGGCATTTCATTAATTTGCTGTGATACCAGTCCGGCAATGAAAAGCCCTACACTAAGGCAGCAGATATAATGTTGTCTTATATCAAATAATCATTTTGTGCAGAGAACATTCAAATATTATTAAGCAGACTCCGTAAACTATACGAGACTTGGCATGTTGCAACCTCGTTTAATATATATATCATACTGATCCCACTTTTGGTATGTCTGTATTGCATTGTCATTTCCTTAGGTACGAGTCATACCTATTATGTATTGTTCATAACGAAGGTTTATATAGTTATTCTTTGTTTAAACAAAATGCAAAATATACGTAATTAACATAGTTGGACAAATTCTCCACATAATAGCTCTGCTGAGGTAAATCACGCGGCACCATCTATTTTCAAGCAACTAATATCAGTGTATCACAAAATGTATAATACCGATTACATTCTATTCTTGTTTAGCTGCATCAACAATATCGCGAGGGCTGTTGTGGCGTGTGGGTAGTGGATATTCTGTTTCTTTTCAACTGACGGTAAATTGCAAAGTTCCCATCAAAATGTCCCTGTTATTTTGAAGATTTTGTAGTGATATAAAATGCTGATTATATAAACTTGGTCTTAATATAATGCAGAGATATAGTAGTTTCATATGTTTCCATTAAATAACGAGAAATTAGCTGCTAAGGGATCCAATTTATCGTTAGCTGAAAAGAAACAGAGTATAGTGGTAGGAAGTGTACAGACTGCAGAGTGAATTATTGTTTGATTTGACACATTAATTGTGCAAGAGTGATTCAAGAAAATTATTATCCTTAGCTCGGAGATACATTGCTTGTAAGCCCAAGAAGAAATCGGATTCCAAAGATTCCTACGAAGAAATCTTAATGAGGTAAGTGGAATTATAAACAATGAAATCTTAACTGTTACAACATTTCGTAATTCTTGACTATAACGGCTTCGTGCCATTTAGTTGTCGATTTTTTTCCTGGCGAGCGATAGCAAGCCTGTATTTGAAGAGGAATCGGCCTCCGGCCGGGACATTTTTCTACCGAAAAATTTATAAATTTATATCGAAGGGGGGTCTTGTGGGTGTTTTTTCAAGTTTGATAGAGGTTTAGAGAGCAAACTAAACGCCCTTCTTACACCATTGAGCCGCACCAGTAAATTATGCTGCACAATACCGTCTGAGCCCCCTTAACTTACTAAATAAAGCATGCGTTGCTGAACGTGACGATCTTTGCACGTGTGAGACGGTGACATTGAGTAAGTTACAAACGAGTATTTGACGATAATTACAAGCATAACACTTATTTTAGGGGATCAAAGTTATGAAGGGTAATTCTTAAAGAAATATCCAAATTAAAATGATTGTGGGGCGGGAGAGAAAGAAACAAATTTAATGATGTAATTCGAACTCGTGAAAGAGTGGTAGTGGGTAAATTAGGCCAATCCACAAATTAGGTTCTTCATGTCTGCTTACATAATACCCGGTACATGCATGTAGCGTGCACTCTTTTGGTTTACTTACCCCTGCACGCCAGGGTTAGTGTGAACAAAAAAAATAAGAATAATGTTAACAATTTCAGTTGGTCAAAAAAATATGCGTGTATGTTTTTAAAGTACTAACGTATTTTATACGTAATTATCAGTATGGAAGAAATATCGTGTAGCCCTTGGAAGGAGTCTCGGAAAGATCTGCTGATTTACCTTGGTAATGGATAATGCATTATTTCAATCAAGAAATGCGTATTTTCCCTAAATAGTTACGTCGCTGCCTTTAATGCAGTCTATAAATTATTGGAGCTATCTCGTATTGTACTGAATGTCTTCTTAAATTCTGTATTTAATATTAATTTTTCGATGATTTGTTTAAGGGGACAGTGACTGCGTTTTTGGCCTATTAATTTAGTAATTCATTTTATTTTTAGTTTCCTCGCTAGACATCCCTCAAACTTAGAAAAACATCCCCTAGACTCCCTTTCAAGATATATTTGTAAACATTTTTGTAGAATTTTTTTCCGGCCGATAGCCGGATCCTTCTAAATTTACTGGCGGGTATTCTGCAGAGGGACGTCCTATTCATCATATGCTGGCAACTATTAAACGATTGTATTCAGATTAGGAAGCACCTCTAGTAATAATAAGGCTTCAAACAATCTCAACCAACCCTTTTATGCTGCCACATAATCCTTCCTAAGCGGCATAGTATCGTCTAAATATAGCTAAAATAAAATACAACACACGTCACTGATACTCAAAGGGTTAACCCTCTCCGACATATGACGCGATTTTGAGCCTATTGGGGATACTTTAAAACCTTTGTTACTATCAGGGGTATTTAGAAACCTTTAGTTTAGTTACTTGTACCTCTGCAGTTGTCTTTGAGTTAGCTATAGTATGGGCAGAAAACTAATTTTGGAGAGGTAATTATAAGAGTGAGAGAACTCTATTTCTTATTACTAATCTGGCAACCTCTGCGTCATATGTGCGTGAAAGGATTAATACAACACCTATTATCTTCAAGTATCACTACACATAATTATCCTCTCACTCACACACTAGCTGACCCGACGTATTGGGAGTTATATTATTTATTTATTTGAATATTGTGTATAAATAATTCTTCTGGATGTTTTAACATTTTCAAGCAATGTATTTTTAGTTTACTCCCTAAAAAAAGAGCCGGTCAATATACAGGCGACTCAACAATATACTGTAGGTAGCAAATTTCTAATGGTAGTTTTGGGTTCTTATCATCATATGCTTCATTTCTATATACTTTTTATCCCCGGGGGAAAAAAAAAAAAAATCTTGGGATTTTTCATTTTTTTTTTTTTTTTTTTTTTTTTTTTTTGTCATTAACCTAACCTAACCTAACCTAATAGCCCCCAAATACATTTAGGTTAGGTTAGGTTTTTTGGTTAGGTTAATAATACAAAAAAAAAAATCCAAGAAAAAAATGAAAAATCCCAAGATTTATTTTATTTTTTCCCCGGGGATAAAAGGTATATAGACATGAAGCATATGATGATAGGAACCCAAAACTACCATTATAAATTTGATACCTATATTGTTGCGTCTCCTGTATATTGACCAAAGAGCCTTCCTAGACCCCCTTTAAGCTTAGGGGAAATAAAAGCAAAACATAAAGCTATAAAGCTAAAGTAGCACATTTTTCGTTAGGGAAATATCCCAGGCAAAGACCGGCTTTTTCTAATTTGCACGCCTGCTATCGCTCGCTCAGAAGTATAGTCACCTGAACTGGGCAAAACATATTACATTCGCAAAATAGTAAGGTGTTATGTCAGAAAATCGCCGAAATAATGGGGCGTAATAGGTGTGTGTGGGGCTTGAAGGATACACACACGTAAACAAAAACAAAACACACAAGAAAAAACACGTCCCCTGTTTTGATAGTTAGTACTCGCACCTCTATTACTACACAAACCAGCACTTTTATATCAGCACACAAATAGGTGACACCTCCTGGTACAGTCGTGGACATAATTATGTTCTTAACCACCCTGTGATCTTCATGTATTACATATTGAAGCGACCCATTTGCATATGCTGTACGTGTACAAAATAATGCTATTATCAATTTGTTAATCTATGTCAAAGATAGTTTATTCACAATTGATTATATAAGTTATATTTACATAATGCAAACCATAGGGTGGAGTAGATTTATGTCAACGATGTACACCCACATATGGCAGTCAGTCTTGGGGCGCGGCCTCTCATCCCAGTACTCTTCATCTATCAATGCACATACCTGCCCTCTCCCTCGCAAACCTACCCATTTACACCAACACCAGTTTATCAGCACAAAAACATATCACCCAATGAAGCAGTAAATCCAATGTACATACAACACCTGTTCTCTTCATCTATTACCACACACACCTGTCATCTTAATCAAATACTGAGGCGGAATAGGGGGGATAACAAAAAAAAATCTCCCATTTGGAGTTAAAGCCCACCTCGCTTTTTTTCTCTTTCTCTCTCTCTCTCTCTTTGGCTTGTATCCATTCGGGACCATTCAGCCTACTGTTTTAAGACGTTTACCCCCATCCAGGTGTCAATATTTTCCTGGCGAGCAGTAGCGAGACAGTATACATATACTTTTGTTTTGACAGCAAGTTAAATTTGTAAATTTTTCGATAGAAAAATGTCTCCGGTGAAG
The DNA here is from genome assembly GCA_032716605.1 of Paralithodes platypus. Taxonomy (NCBI): domain Eukaryota; kingdom Metazoa; phylum Arthropoda; class Malacostraca; order Decapoda; family Lithodidae; genus Paralithodes; species Paralithodes platypus. Next base: position 17,539,774 of record CM064519.1, on the reverse strand, counting down.
CCGGATATCTCCATACAATGCTGGCTCGCTATCGCTCGCCAGGAAGAAATATACAAGCCAAAGAGAGAGGGAGAGAAAGAGAAAATAATTGAGGTCTCCCTTAAAGAAGCACCTCTCTAACAGTACACACAACTGATCTCCTCTGTGCACACCCACCTGGAGCAGTCGGTCTTAGGTCTCGGCGACTCGTCTCGATGCCTGACGGAGGGGTTCCTGGGGTCCGTGAGTCCCCGCGCTGTCTTCCACCGCTCGATGTGGTGGCGGATGCTGTTCTGCACCTCGCTGTTCAGGAAGCAGTAAAACAGCGCCACCCAGAACCCCTGTTGTGGTGGTGGCGAAGGGAGAGAGAGAGAGAGAGAGAGAGGAGGGGTTAGGCTGGAGTGTTGGTGATATTTTGATTATGCTAATTAATGTGGTGGAAAATAGTTTTTTTTTTTTTTTTTTTTTTTTTTTTTTTTTTTTTTTTCCCGTGTCTATGTGAGTGTATATGATAAGGAGCTATTACTGCTTAATATTGTACTGGTGGGGAGGAGTGATATGGTCGAATTGATTATATTTGTATTGAAAGACTTGGCAGATTAGCATTTTAGTTATGTCTTTGTTAAAGTGGATAAAACCATTGTGTTACGTTATTATGACTTATATACACTCAGTAATAAAGAGAGTTGTTTATGGAATTTGCTGTAAATAATGATTATAACCTCTAGTATTTTTGCATAGTTACTCAATATGAACAATTTTGAATCAGCTAATGTGGAAAAGTTGGTGTTCACGACAAGAGAAACCACCAGCTCTTATTATTAACCCTCTGAAGGTTATGACGCATTTTGACGGTTTATTCTGACAGTTTTATGAAGCCTGGGAAGGCCCTCTAATAATCAAAGAGGTAAACTATATCTCAATTAACCCTCTGACTTCCAAATTTCCTTCCAAAACTATGTAAAAAGTAAAAGGAATATATGTGTCCTGAAGTACTGAAGGAGTTAAGGGAGCTCAGACGGTATTGTGCAGCATAATTTACTGCTTCGGCTCAATGGTCTAAGAAGGGGGTTTAGTTTGCTCTCTAAACCTCTATCAAACTTAAAAAAACACCCACAAGAGCCCCTTCAATATAAATTTGTACCTTTTTCGGTAGAAAAATGTCCCGGCCGAAGGCCGATTCCTCCTCAAATACAGGCTCGCTATCGCTCGCCAGGAAAAAAATCGACACCTAAATGGCACAAAAGGTCTTAATATTGGCAAAGAAATGGGGCAAAAGGTCTGAAAATTGGTAAACTAATGGGGCGAATGTCTTGAAATCTCATAACTAATAGGGCTAAACAGGAGGGAGGAGGAGGACTCGAAAAACCAAACACCTCCCTCTAACGTTGTGTCTGACCTGGGTGGAGAGGAGGACGGCTCGCACGTGCTCCAGCTCCTGCGGCAGTAAGATGAGCAAGATGTAGGTGAGGCCCAGCAGGGGGATCAGCACCAGCAGGGCCTTGGTGGCCTTCCGGTACCTCTGGGTCTCTACGGTGTTGGCTGACCGTAGCTTCGTTATTAGCACCTGGGCGAGGGAGGATAGAAAAGTGCTGTTGTGACTTACTGATTATACACCACAATCGGCAAGCAATGAACACAAGCTGCTATATTGTAAATACTCTACAGAGGTGTGCTGTTTATAAAGGTTGAATAACTTAGCTGTAAAGGTCCATATCCCCTTACAATGCTCAAATTGTTGTTCTTTTAAGCCAAATTCTTGAAGGGGAAACATCTTGATGTAATACTCTAGTGAATTATCTGCTTGAGAAAGTTTACCATCTTTTAGTTTATCAGCATGAATTTTAAGTATCTGGGCAGTGTGTTGAGTAAAGATGGGACTATGGATGAAGAAGTGCGGGAGAGAGTACAACAGGGAAAGAGGGTTGTAGGAACGCTGAAAGCAGTAACAAGAAATAGGGTGGTCAGTATGGAAGTGAAGCAGTCCTTGCATGACAGTGTGGTAATCCCGACACCGACTTACGGAAGCGAAGCATGGACGTTGGTTGAGAGACTCAGACCAAGAGTGAGAGCGGTGGAAATGAGTTACTTAAGAAGTGCGTGCGGAGTTACATTTGACAGACGAATGAGGAAGTAAGAAGGAGGTGTGGTGTGGAGGTAGATGTGCTGGAATGTGTGAAAAGGAACAACTTGAGAAGGTTCGGCCATATGGAACGTATGGAAAGCGAGAGAATGACTAAGAGGGTGTACGAGAGTGAGGTGGAAGGACAGAGAGGGAGAGGTAGACCGAAGGAAAGGTGGAAGGATGGAGTGAGGAAGTATATGGATGAAGGCGGTGCTGGTTGGGAGGAGGGGCGTCGACTGACTGGGTACAGAGGTGCATGGGGACGGTTCGTTCGTGGCCACCCCTTCGGGGATCACGGCGTCAGGTAATAGATAGATAGATAGATAGAAGTTCCTATTACTTCGTATTAGTTTTGTCTAGGAGGTAAAAGGTTGTGCTCTATCTTGTGTTTTATATTATTGTCATGTAAGTGATTATGCAGCAAATGAGGGATACTGTGAGTGAGTACAGTTCGTTGTTGTAGGTGGATTGGCTGTGAAGGCTATGACCCATGATTAAAAATATCATCAGTATCATCATTTCAGTCATTCCCGAATCCTGACACTCAGTTACAAAGGACAACTCTGAATGGATGGAAGAGGGGACAGCCAAACAAAACTTGCCCAACTGTCTTTTCGTTAGTGCAGCACTAGACTCTGCTGGGAAATAGACTGTGGAAGTGAAATACTAGTCTTACATGGCCAAGCTTAAAGCGAACTACTTACAGCGTAAGAACAGAGGAGCAACTCTAGGAGTATAAGGAAGGATCTGATTGGTACAGGCCAAGGGAGATGAGTTGGAGAGACAGAGGGAGGTTGGGCAAACTTAAATACTGTCTTGGGTAATGTTTGAAGAAAGGGAAATAATTGGCAAGGACTGCTGCATCATTGACAGTTTCATTTCCAGCACTACCACAATAGAAATGGAACTAGTCGTACTGAAAATTAAGTACAAATCTCGCAATAGCTAAGATTGAAAAAAAAACCCGGATAAAATAACATAAGCTAATAAAGGTTTGACCTGCCTTAGTACCGTAATTAAGAGGTTATCAGGCAAGAGCTATTATTGCCATTTGTTTATGTGTTTATGTCTATGTGTTTATTTCCGTCAATATTTGTAGAATTTTCTGCACTGGTATCAGAAACTATTCATCCATCTAGACCAGTAGTCACCCACATCAATACGTTTAGGACTTTGCACTGGTATCAGAAACTATTCATCCACCTCAATCAGTACTCACCCACATGATGGTAGTAAGGAAGACTAGGTTGAGACAGAGGACCACAAGGATTGGGATCTTGTGGAGCCAGTCAATGGGCGTGGCGGGCATGAGGGGACAAGAGCTGTACATGCCCTCCATCTCCATCCCCTCTCCCCCTAGGTCGCCGCCCGTCTGCTGCAGGGCACATAGAAAGTACAGTTAGGCAACATTATAGACAACAAATAAAAGTTAGAGAAGGGTTAGTCACCTCACACAACACGGAAAGCTTGTTATCGCCGTCTGCTGCAGGTCACATAGAAAGTACATTAAGTCACCATTATACACAAACAATTAAAGTTTGTCACCACATAAAAACACTGAACATTTGTTACAGGCGTCTGCTGCAGGGCACATAGAAAGTACATTTAGGCACCATTATAGACAAAAAAGAATAGTTAACCACCTCTTCAAAGAATACCACATAAAATAGTACATCTAGCCAACAATATAGACACAGATCAAAAGGTAGTCATCTCACAATTACACGGAAAGCTTGTTATCGCCGTCTGCTGCAGGTCACATAGAGAGTCCATTTAGGCAACATAGACAAAAAATAAAAGTTAATCACCTCCTCAAAGAATACAACCTAAAAAACTACGGTACATCTAGACACCATTGTAGACAAAAAATTAAAGTTAGTCACCTCACAAAAACACGGAAAGCTTGTTATCGCCGTCTGCTGTAGGTCACATAGGAAGTATATACATGTAACCACCATTATAGACGAAAAATAAAAGTTAGTCGCCTCCTCACACAAACTCAGAAAGCTTGTTACCACTCTTCAACCACATTCTCCTCTGCACTTAAGGGGAGATTTCCACTTGAGGGATTTTTTTCTGGACCCGTTTCTCCTTCATGTTTAGCCCCATTGCTTTGGAGATTTTAAGACGTTCGCCCTAGTATTTTTGACATTTTAAGACATTTTGCCCCATTTCTGTCAATTTTAAGACCTTTCGTGCCATTAAGGTGTCAATTTTTTTTCCTGGCGAGCGATAGCGAGCCTGTAATTTAAGAGCAACCGGCTTTTTTCTACCGAAAAATGTACAAATTTATCTTGAAAGGGGATCTAGGGGGTGTAATTTTAAGCTTGATGAAAACGTAGGGAACAAACTAAATACCTCCCCTTAATGCCTTAGATTGAATACAGACTCTTTCTAGTACCTTAGAAATATATTGCCACATTGTGTACCTAAAATTTTAACCCACCTTGTGTTCTATAAATGATATCTCCTTTCTCTATAAATTATATCTCCTTTCTCTATAAATAAAGTCTATTATTTGTCCAGCTGATGGTAAATTGCTCTCTCATAAACTGCTTACTCGGCTGTTACCAAGAGTTTGTGGCGAACGATGTTGTTAACTATGAAAACGTTGCAATAATACGACGCAAAGGCATAACAGTATCATGTTTTGCCATCAAGAATCAATAAATCAGATGCTAATGGATTCAATTTAACATCAGCAGGGGAAAAACACAAAATATATATAGTACCTTAAATTATGTCTCCACCTTCTGCAAATTATATGCCTGCTCCCTGCTTGGACTGCCCGTTCACTTCCACTACTAAATATTATAAGCATTTTACTTCTTGCTGTATCATGAATTCTATTCTTATCCTCTATATCATAATTGTACCCTCCTCGTTGGCTTTGAGTACCGTAAATTCTCTCCATACCTACTATTTCTTAGCACAATAAATCCTATCCCTACGCCTATTGCCTTTAAGGGGCTAGTGGCTGTTTGTTTGGTCTAATAATTTACCTATAAATTTGTTTTTGAGTTTCCTCGCTAGACCTCCGTCAAGCTTAGACAAAGACTTCCTAGACCCCCCTTCAAGATAAATCTGTACATTTTTCGGTAGAAAATGTCCCGGCTAAAGGCCGGATCCTCTTAAAGTTACAGGCTCGCTATCGCTCGCCAGGAAAAAATCGACACCTAAATGGCACAAATGGTCTTAAAATTGACAACAAAATGGGGCAAAAGGTGTTACAAGCGTCATATTAATGGGCCGAACGTCTTAAAATCTGAAAACTAATAGAGCTAAACATGAGGAAGAAGGGGGACCAGAAACACGACCCATCTCACCTTAATTCTAACCACATTCAAGTATAATAAATCCCATCCCCATCCGTTTACTTATAGTATCATCAAATATATAAATACCAACTATCCTATTCCAAACATTTATAGTATCATCAAATATATAAATACCAACTATCCTATTCCAAACATTTATAGTATCATCAAATATATAAATACCAACTATCCTATTCCAAACATTTATAGTATCATCAAATATATAAATACCAACTATCCTATTCCAAACATTTATAGTATCATCAAATATATAAATACCAACTATCCTATTCCAAACATTTATAAATATATAAATACCAACTATCCTATTCCAAACATTTATAGCATCATCAAATATATAAATACCAACTATCCTATTCCAAACATTTATAGTATCATCAAATATATAAATACCAACTATCCTATTCCAAACATTTATAGTATCATCAAATATATAAATACCAACTATCCTATTCCAAACATTTATAGTATCATCAAATATATAAATACCAACTATCCTATTCCAAACATTTATTCGTACAATCTCTCTTTTTATTTGAAGAATTGAAGGGGAATTTATATATATATATTTTTTTTAATTTTCTCTTAGTAATATGCTTAACTGTTGGAAATCGACACATGATGTTCTCAATAAACTATACTCAATGTTCCTATAGTGAGAGACGGAAAGGTTTGAGATTGAATTTATTATATGCAAATCATCTAATAACGATATTTCAAGTTGAAATCATATTTCTTAGTTAAATTAGCTGTGCGACAGAAATATAGCATTTGGGAAACCTTATGATTATGCATTTTTGTCCAAGTGTTAAAAAGACCTCAGTCTACGTATTGTGAAAAACCTGTTATAATTGTCTTGATAGCCTAATGCTTAGTGTGCAGAATTTCGGTGTGAGTATCCTAGGTTCGAGTCCTTGGAGTACCATATGTATTCATTACTTTCATTTATTTCACTAATTAGGTTTATTTGTAAATTGATTGGTGGGTTGGTGAAAACAAATATGAATACTTCATTCATTTTCAATATCTCCTCAGAATGGATCGCAAAGTCATTGAGATACTAAATCTTCCGTCTTCCCCACTCCCACACACACACAATGGCAGGTCTAAAACAAAACACCCTCAGAACAATGGTAGTGGAGCCCTCAAGGAACACATCTCCTCTTACAAAAGATATACATTGATCCAGTAATTCTAGCGTTGGATGGAAGACAAAGATAGGGTCTTGACACTGCCGGGGGTTGGTGGGTGAAGAGGGAGGCAATTATTGAAATAGGTGAGCGAGGTGGAAGGACAGAGGGAGAGGTAAATCGAGAGAGAGGTGGAAGGATGAAGTATATGAATGAAGTACGTGCTGGATTGGAGGAGGGGCGTCGACTGACTGGGGACAGAGGTGCATGGGGGCGTTTCGTTCGTGGCCACTCCTTTGGGGATCACGGCGTTAGCAATAGATAGATAGATAGATAGATATTAATTATTATCAGGGAAGGAGTCTGCATGATTGGTATTTCTGTATTTACAATGCTTTTTATGCATTGGTCTTTTAGAAATATAATAGAGACTAAAATGGGCTTTCATGTTATACCTATAAGTTTGTTGCCCTCTAATTATATAACAAATCTATTTTCCCGTATCTGTAAATTTGAAGAAAGAACAACACATAGAAAGTAATAATATTATTATATAATTATTATAAACCTCAGTTCTGTTATCATGTTTGCAAGACGTGTATTATAGTGCCCTTTCCGCTCCATTTACTATATATGGTGTTCATTGCGTAATCATCACAACAGTATTATCCCTTATCACTTCCAGGTACTGATAACGAAGCGGCGGCCAGTCATTAGTATGGAGAACCAGCGCTACGGCAAGACGACCAAGGCTCTGCTGGTGTTGACCCCCCTTAGACCTCATCTACTGTGCGTATTGGACCATGCCTTGGCTATCCTACTCTCCACCCAGGTTAGTGACCAGAAAGCCTCTCTAACATTGATCTTGTTTGTATCTAAAAATGTTTCAACATCCTATCTCAAGGTATTTTGACGTTTGTTATTGATTTTCCTCAATTTGCCTGAGATGAAAGTGATAGAGAATACATTAAGTACCAACTGATCGGGGGCCAAATTTAAGCTCTAAATATGCATCCCAAACTCTTCTATCTTACTTCTCTCTGTGGCGAATAAGTGAATAGTCCTATAGGGTAATTTCGGGGACATAAAGGGGTGGGTGGGGGAGGAGAGAGGAGATGGGGGAATGTGATATATTATATGCTTCCTCGACTGTGACCCGAGCCACACTTAAGCTAGCGTCACATGAGAAATATTATCGGCCACTTGTATCAGAGTATGGAATCCGCTACAATTTATCCTTTTTTTTGTTTTACTTTTATGTTTATTCTTATATTACCCCTTTCAGCATGGGCCTCAATGTTGCATCTCTCTCACTATTCTACCGCTATTACAATAATCAGTGTTCCTCAGAGTTCTCTCAGTGTATACTATCCCCTCTTCGTAGAGTACGTAACACCCACCCGTGTTGCAACACAATCCCACCCCTACTCTGTGCAACTCTCCATCCTCAATCTTTCTTCCATTCAACAGCTGAGCTCTGGAGCTCTCTCCCAGAATCACAGTGTTTTCCTCTTCCTATGATGACTTAAATCGCTTCAAACTCTGTGTCCAGGCATTTTGGCTCGAACATCCCTTGATTTTGGCCCTGTCACTCTTTCAACTCTGGGTGAGGCACTCGCTACAGGTAGTTTAGAACAAAAATAGTCGGTTGTATGTCAGCGGATGATAATTTGAGTCCCTTAGAAACGGAGATCTTGATACTTAATGGAAACATATTTAGCGATATTATGTGTCTCTGTCATATTAAAGGCGTATTTTAATAATTAGCAACACATTTAGCTACCATTTCTTAGTAATAGTTGAACAATCATGATGGGAAATGCCAGTTTACCATCAGCTGGGGAAAATGCTATGCTACTAAGAACGGTAACGCTAATAAGCCATGTCTCAGCTATCATTACGTTTGGCTCGCTCCGTGTTGTACTCATGTCTGTCAGATGTTGAATAGGGTGGGTAAGTGTAGGAACATGTCTGTATATCTCATTCGAAATTAAGAGAGCCTGTTTAGATATGGCTGATACCAATTATAGAACTAAACATACTTGCTGCCGAGACATCACTTATTTGGCCGACTGTACACCAAACGGTTATTAAGTGGGGTCGCCTGTTTTGTTTTTATCTTTCTCTCCTTTTCTCTCTTTCTCTGACTTTATACATTTGGCCCCATTCAGCCAACTGTTTTAAGACGTTTATCCCTATCCAGGTGTCGATTTTTTCCTGGCGAACGATAGCGAGCCAGCATTGTATGGAGAAATCCGGTTTCGCCGGATAAATTTTTCTATCGAAAAATATATAAATTTAGCTTGCTGTAAAACAAAAATATATATACATGCGGGCTCGCTACCGCTCGCCAGGAAAATATTGACGCCTGGATGGGGGTAAACGTCTTAAAACAGTAGGCTGAATGGGGCCGAATGAATACAAGCCAAAGAGAGAGGGAGAGAAAGAGAAAAAAAGCGAGGTGGGCTCCCTTAATGGGAAGTGGACTCACCTGTTCTAATTCGACTTGAGACTTGACTAAGACCCATATTACGATGATTGGCACTGGAACACCTGGGCACAACAACAAAGAAAAAAAGAAAAAGAAAAAGCGTTAGTAAACCATTAAATATTTTGCTATGTAGAGAAAACACACTTCGTCATTGTGGCCGTCATTCATTTCGTTATTGCATTCGTTATTCTTGATATTATTATTTTCACCCCAACACCAAACACCTCCAATGTATTTAATGAAAGCATATAATTGTGATACACCGGGATTCTAACCTGGGTTATCACACACATATTTTTAAACACTCAATCATATTAAATTATAAAACACTTGGATTAACAATATTCTTGATCATTGAGTATAGTTAACAACATACAAAACAGAAAATACATAAATAGTTAAATAAATACTATCCAAGCTTTCATTATGTTTGTTAATTCTGTTTTTGGTATTTGAACTACAGCGCTTTATGATATTATGTAGACACTATTAATCAAAATTTATCTTATAGCTCATAAATAATGTCCGATTCTTTCAATACTTCAGTTGTATATGCTCAGTCAGAAGTATGCAGAATGCTTCACTATAGTCGTATGAGAGGTCTGGCTCAATAAGCTATTCTAAAATTACTCCATAATTATATATCAAGACGGAAATCCCGACAAATTAAACTTGTTTACGTTGTTCTTGTTTTTCTACTTTACTCGACTCTCTGAGAACATATTTGTTTACCATCTGTCTATCCACCCCCTACCTACCTTCACATCACTTAAGGGGGATTCGTATTAATACATTTATTTACTTATATACTATTTTTATAGTGTCCTCCCTAGACCTCCATCATGCTTTAAAAAGTACCCCCTGGACCCCGGCCAAAGACCGGTTTTTCCTATATTGCAGGCTAGCTATCGCTCGCCAGGAATGTATCGACGCCTACATGGCACGAAATGTCTTAAAATCGCCAAACTAATGGGACAAGTGTTTTATAATCTAAAATATGCTGGGGATAAAAATGAGCGAGAAGGGGTTCCAGAAACCCCCCTTAACCCTTGCTGTACCGGCGGCGTCTTTTCAATTGTAGTCTAGCTATATTTAGACGATTGTATGCAGTTTCAAAAGGGTCTCCAGCAATTAGGCCTATAAGGCTTAGAACGATCTCGCCTAGCATTTGTTTACTACCACAGATGCTTCTTAAACTGCACAAAATCGTCTAAATATAGCTAAAATTAAATAAGGTACAGAAGGGGTTAATAATCATGTGGACATTATTGCAACACGATAGGCCTTAAATTCTAATACAATATTTGTGAATGTATACTGACCCCAACCAATCAGAGTGTAGACCCTGAGTTTGATGTTCTCCACGGAAAAGGTCTTCACTACCAGCATGTACAGGTAGAAGCCTGAGGGGAAGAGAAAATAATATATTACTTTCAATGTGGTAAAAACTATTATGTCAAGCTCTATGTGGGACTGTGGGTCTTCTCTTTTTAATGTTTGTACAGTCATTTATTGTGTCTTTAGCCTACTTAAGTTGTATATATCTATAAAAGTTAATCATTTTATACCTATCTTGATAAACAGTCTCGTCAGATGTTTAAATATTCTACTAAGAACCTATGAGAAATCTACACGAAAACAAAAATATATATGAAACGGGAAAACCCTACACATCTTCGATCGTACATAAACTAATTAAAATGGATTGAATAGTTACATAATTATAGTGTTTATTGATGGAGAAAAATTAACTAATGGTCACTATCTCTATTACTGTAATAATGTTGTATTATGTAAGTCCATTGTCTTATTATAATCCTATTAAGCAGGGATAAATTCAAAAGGGTGGCGATGGAAGGTTTGCAAACCAGATAATAAGTCCTTCAACATCATACATGGTTGTGAGAAAGGAAGATATATTAACCAATGTAAAAATTAATCGAAATAATAACGCAATAGGGGAATAATTTCTATCAAAGTTCACTGCAAATATCATACGTGTGCTACTGATGATTATCTACTGCACCTGAGATTATTTCACGGTGTTAATACTGCATAAACAGATATATCCACAGAATGACTATCAGATGCATACACATTTTAAATAAGTACCACACCGAAATTCCTGTCACTAGAATATATTTACAAATTTACAGTAAGCCGAAAATACTACCAGTGTATATCTTAACGAAAGTTAAACGAACACAGGGAAGATTGATCCCATCGACTTACCTTCCACGAACATCCACATGAAGTTTGTGAAAGTGAAGTAGTTGAGGGTGACGTAGAAGAAACAGCCCACACTCACTGCCATCAGGGCCTGCACGGTAAAAAAACAATCACAATGTTTATAGAAGAAAACAGAAAGCAGTAGTGTGGCTAAATTAAGCTAATAACTACGGATGGAAGAGCAACCACAAGAACTATTGGTGCTCAAAATACAATACATATAATGGGCAGGCAGCAGAGCGCCTTCGTTGGGATGTTCAGTGGTGTATTGGTAAGTGGCCTTGCTTCCCAACCAAGAGGATCAGGGTTCGATTACCCCCTCGAGACGAGACATTTGGGCAAGATTCCTTACACACCTAACAGTATATATAGGAACCTGGTATAAGTGGATAAGTGGGGTTGGCGGACTGTTGCTAGTTGGAAGGGTATCGTTCAGGTCACCCTAGACTTCCAATCCAGCCAGCGGTCTGGTACTAGTTGGAAGGGTACCGTCCAGTTCACCCAAACTTCGACACGATGTTTTAAACACTTCATCTTTGGGATAATGCAGTATATCACTGTGAGGTCTGAAGGCTGGTCCTATCAGAATACAGTAGGGATTAAGCTTGTGTGTATCTCGCCATTCATAAACCAGAAATCCTTGTTTTGGTTTAAAGATAATGGAAAGATCTCTATTTGTTGTCTTAGTATAGAGCAGAAGCAAATCAAACGGATGGCTATTAAACCAAGATAAGACGCAGGAGGCAGACAATTGTGGGAAGAATAAGCAGAGAGAAGGATGAATAAAACTTCCATAAAAGAGGAAATGGAACCCTCAAGTTGAAGGAAGTGGCCGAGAGGAGGAACAATTGGATGAGAGAAAATGAGAACGGAGGGTAAAGGGTAACATTTATTAAGGGAGCCCACCTCGCTTTTTTTCTCTTTCTCTCCCTCTCTCTTTGACTTGTATCCATTCGGCCCCATTCATATGTTTTAAGACTTTTACCCCCATCCAGGTGTCAATATTTTCCTGGCGAGCGGTAGCGAGCCAGCATATAAATATTTGTTTTGACAGCAAGCTAAATTTGTACATTTTTCGATAGAAAAATTTCTCCGGCGAAGCCGGATTTCTCCATACAATGCTGGCTCGCTATCGCTCGCCAGGAAGAAATCGACACCTGGATGGGGATAAACGTCTTAAAACAGTTGGCTGAATGGGGCCGAATGGATACAAGCCAGATAAAGAGAGAAAAGGAGAGAAAGAGAAAACAAGCAGGTGACCCCCCTTAAGAACAATAGTTAATTTATGACTAAATCTAGTTTTATTACTACGACATGAACGGCATTAAATGCAATACAATAATAACTATCCTTATAATTTATACGAAATTGATGATATGCTGTTAAGTTTGATCGATTTAAATCGGCTTTTTTATAAGCAAATGTCAACTAAAATTGCAATGTTAAAACAATAGATAAAACAGTGTTGTGTAAATGGAAATTAATTTTGTAAATTAAAAAGATATTCAAAAATTAAGACGAATACGTAAAGCAGAAAAAGCAACCATCTCCCTTTAACCCCTTCTGTACCGGCGACGTTCTTGTATCTATATTCTGGCTACTGTTAGACGATTTTATTCAGCTTAAAAAGGGCCTCCAGTAATTAAGAGGCTTCGAACTATCTCACATAACCATTTTTAATAGCCTACCACATATCATTCTTAAACTGCAATAGTCGTCTAAATATGGCTAGAATACAAGTAAATAGACGTCGCCGGTACAGAAGGGGTTAAGGGGAGGTGTTTAGTGTGTTTCCTAGACTTCCATCAAGCTTGAAATTACACCCCCTTGACCCCATTTCAAGATAAATTTGTACATTTTTCAGTAGAAAAATGTCCCGGCCGAAGGCCGGTTCCTCTTAAATTACAGGCTCGCTATCGCTCGCCAGGAAAAAAATCGACACCTAAATGGCACGCAAGGTCTTAAAAGTGACATAAATGGGGTGAAAGTTTTTTAAATCGCCAAACTAATGGGGCGAACGTCTTAAAATCTCAAACGCAATGAGGATAAACATGAGAGAGAAAGGGGTCAAGAAAAAAATCCCTCAAGT
>CM064519.1:17516393-17523893 GCA_032716605.1 Paralithodes platypus | reverse complement strand
GAGAAAAGGAGAGACAAAAAGCAGGTCACCCCCCTTAAAGGTTTAGTTACACATCTGAAGACATACCATAACTCATAAACGACTAGACTAATCGAGCTAATATGTCTGATCATTTGGGAAGAGTTAGCCAGGGAGTAAGTATGGTCATTTACAGCCCATTTTCTCTAATGTAGGATTAATGTTAACGGGGTGTTCCTTAATCTTTGGTGAATCCTGCTAGAGAACTTCTTATCCGAGCACAAAAGTGAGTCGAGGGTTAATATACCATCCTTCGCTTATGTGACGGAGGTATAGCGAGTAAAGAAGTACAGTACATTTAAGGGGGAGGTAGTCGCTTTTTCTGGCCCTCCTTCTCCCTCACCCTAATGTTTAACATATTAGTTTTGACATTTTATGACGTTCGTTCCATTAGTTTGTCGATTTTATGACCTTGCGCCCCATTTCTTTCTCAATATTAAGACCTTTCATGCCATTTAGGTGTCAATTTTTTTCCTGACTAGCGTTAGCTAATGAAAAATGTACAAATTTATCTAGAAAGGGTGTCTAGGGGGTGCTATTTTAAGTTTGATGGAGGTCTAGTAAGAAAACTAATATATACATAGACCAAAAACCAAGCACTACCCCCTTAAGCATAAATGTAGGTAGTGAGTCTGGTTATGAGAGCAGGCAGCAGAAATGATATATTACAGTACGGCGGAGCGTGGTGGTGACAGGGAGGTGGAGGGCAAGGGTGGAGAGGGAAGGAAGGAGGAGAAGAGGAGAAGGAAGAGGGGTATGGAGAGGGAGAGGAGGGTGAAAGGGGGATACATGGATGAGGGTAGAAGGAAATAAGGAATGGTGGGGAAGAAGAGGGAAGAGGGGTATGGAGAGGGAGAGGAGAGTGAAAGGGGGATAGATGAGTGAGGACAGAAGGAAATGAGGAATGGTGGGGAAGAGAAGAGGGGTGAGAAGACGGAAGGGGGGATAGAAGGGAGGATGGAATGCGAAAGGATGGGAAAGAGGAGAGGAAGAGGGGTATGGAGAGTGAGAGGAGAGGGAAAGGCGGATAGATGAGTGAGGGTGTTAAGGGGGTATGGTTCACTTTTTGTTAGATTTTTTCATGTATTCATTATATTTCTAGTTTCCTCCCTAGACCTTAATCAAACTTTAAAAAAAAACATCCATTAGATCCACCTTTTAGATTAATTTGTAAATTTTTAGGTAGAACAATTGTACATTCTTAGAGCATAAATACACATGTCGTTTGAATTTCGCGGTTTTCATTAGTAGAAAGTGCTTACAATAATCTTTGAACATATATTCATTTACATAAAAAAATCAAAATGTTGGCCATTCAACATGTATTTCAGTAAAAATGAAGCAGTTATCCATCAAATCCCACATTTTCTTCGTTTTCTGAAAAGCTAGCGCGCCAAAGAAAACTATTATAAGACCCTAAACTGAACTATTGTTCATAAACCAAGATTTACGTAGTTTGAATTTTTAGGTGGGGTCACCTCCTTTTTTTTATCTTTCTCTCCTTTTCCCTCTTTCTCTGGCTTGTGTTCATTCGGCCCAATTCAGCCAACTGTTTTAAGACGTTTATCCCCACCCAGTTGTCGATTTATTCCTGGCGAGCGATAGCGAGCCTGCTTTGTATGGAGAAATCCGGCTTCACCGGAGACATTTTTCTGTCGAAAAATGTACAAATTTAGGTAGCTGTAAACATATATATATATATATATATATATATATATATATATATATATATATATATGCTGGCTCGCTACCGCTTGCCAGGATGGGGGTAAACATCTTAAAACAGTAGGCTGAATGGGGCCGAATGGATACAAGCCAAAAGAAAGAGGGAGAGTAAGAAAAAAACAACGAGGTGGGCTCCCTTAAATGAACGTAACTTTAAAAGGCATTTTTGCCTTTCTAGAACCCATGCCATGAGTATTTATGGACTAATATACGTCTAATGATGCTCAGATATGCAGTATACCTATTTAACCAATATATCATACACAAAATTGCGTTATTGACATTGGGGAAGCTTACCCAGAATTGTTTTGGCCAACATTTTGTGATTTTTTTATGAATCTATTTATGAATATATGTTCAAACATTATCGTAAGCACTTTTTACTAATGAAAACCGCGAAATTCAAAACGAAATACATACATACATACATACATACATACGGGTTTAAAGACCGCGACCGTCCACAGTGAATGTGGCTTCCATGGTACAATCACAGTACTGCACACAGTGCACAGCAATCATAGCACGGTGGTTATAGTCTTTAATGCTGCACAGTACAACAAAGTCTTACCACAAATGTTGTGTATACATGCTTTAAGAATTAAATGCACCATGTACATTTCAAGAGGCTTCAAATTAGTTTTGGATTTAATTCAAAATTTGTTTCTGAAAAACAAAATAATAATTGAATATATAGAGGATACTACTTCAAAAATAATAGAATAACAAACATGTTGCAATATCATATATTTTTTTTTTTTTTTTTGGGGGGCGAGGGTGTGGCCTATCCTTAAGTAGACGAGATCAGACGATTATAGCTGATATTCTGTATATTAAATATCTAAATATAGCAGATGCAACCGGTGTACGAAAAAGGTATTTACTGTATATAAATAACATAACAATAGAAAACATTGGTAAATAACTTGTATAACCCAGTAATGTATAAGTACGTTAACCCCTTCTGTACCGGCGACGTCTTTATCATTTTATTATAGTTGTATTTAGACGATTCTGTGCAGTTTAGGAAGGATCTGGTGTAGTAAAAAGGGTTAAGTGAGATAGTTGGAAGCCGGTTAATTGCTGGAGGCCCTTTTTAAACTGAATATAATCGTCTAACAGTAGCCAGAATATAATGAAAAGTACATCACCGGTACAGAAGGGGTTAATGGCAATTATAAGTACACTATTTTCTGTTTTGCTCTTGATAAACTATAATTATAGAACATAGCAAGTCAAAAGATAACTTATTCAAATTAATGTAATAGGTGCAGAATGTCATGTCATGCTAATAATAGCTACACCCACAACTGTATAACTCACCGTAACATAACCATGAATGGTCAGATAGGTACACATACACAACATATAACACACCACTCACACACATACAAACACAGATAAGCACACACACCGGAATGAATACGGAGACGCAATAAACAAAAATACATATATACTGTATATAAAATTAATTAATAAAAAAATACATATAAAATTACATATATACTGTATATAAATTAATTAATAAAAAAATACATATATACTGTATATAAAATTAATTAATAAAAAAATACATATATACTGTATATAAAATTAATTAATAAAAAAATACATATATACTGTATATAAAATTAATTAATAAAAAAATACATATATACTGTATATAAAATTAATTAATAAAAAATACATAATACTGTATATATTATATACTGTATATAAAATTAATTAATAAAACATAAAGTAATAAATACCCCCCCCCCCCCCCCCCCCCCAACACACACATACAATTTAAGGAACACCCCGTTCTTAACATTAATAATCCATTATAAACACCAATGTACCTGAATAAACTAATGAAAGCATATGGTCCTCCCGGGACTCGAACTCGGGACACCACACCCAGAACATAAGCATCTAAGCCATTACACCACCAACACAGAAGAAAACACAAAATATAACAAACTACTGTGTAGTCTATTCATTCTAGGTTGAGCAGAAATCGTAACCTCTAACCTCTCATAACTCAAAAAGGACTAGAGTAATCGAGCTTATTTTTCTACCAAATAGGAAGACTTGGCTAGAGAATAGGTGTGGATATTGACAGCTCATTTACTCTAGCCCTTTTCGAGTTACAGAGGTTAGAGGTAACCTAGAATGAACGGACTATAGTAGTAACCTTGACCCACCTGAACCGAAGCGTAGAGGATCCAGAAGAGGTTGTGTAGGAGGTAGGTGAAGAGCAGGTTGGCGTGGATGGTGTTCCGTAAACATCGTAGGTCCCTGTATGGAGAAAAGATAATGCACCTTTAAGGGGAGGCAGACCGTTTGTTTGGTCTATTAGTTCATTTATTCATATATTTTTTTAGTTTCCTCCCTAGACCTCCATCAAGCTTAGAAAAACACCCCCTAGACCCCCCTTCAAGATGAATTTGTACATTTTTCGGTAGAAAAATATCCCGGCCGAAGGCCGGTTCCTCTTAAAATTGCAGGCTCGCTATCGCTCGCCAGGAAATAATCGACACCTAAATGGCACGAAAGGTCTTAACATTTACAACGAAATGGGGCGAAAGGTGTTAAAATCGCCAAACTAATGGGCCGAACGCCTTATAATCTTATAAAAATGGGGCTAAACATGAGGGAGAAGGAGGTCCAGAAAAACGGTCTGCCTCCCCTTAAGTAGATGATACTATTTTCAAGTTTCTAGAAGTATTTTTAACTTGCCAAGAACCTCCATGTGAGATAGAGTATATCTATTTGAATCTGAGGTGTCTCTCCAAAGCAAAATGCAATCCTATGTTGTAGCTTGAATTTAGTGAGTAAGAGTCCATTAACCCCTTCTGTACCGGCGATGTACTTTTAATTATATTCTGCCAACTATTAAACAAGTGTATACAGCTTAGGAAGGACGTCTACTCATTCAAAGGCTACAGACTATCTCAATTAATTCATTTAGCTACCATATATCCTTCCTAAGCTTCATAAAATCGTCTAAATGCAGCTGAAATCAAACAAAAAGACGGTGCCGGTACAGAAGGTGTTAATTACAGGTAGGCCAGCAATTGTGACCCCTAACCTCTGTAACTCAATCCCTATTCCCTGGCTGACCCTTCCTATAAATGGATCCGAAAGATTTATTAATTATCGTCAACCTTTTACATTAAGGATTATGTTACCCTATTTAGTTTTAATGTCACATTTTATAGTTCAAGTTCTTCCTATCCCTATTCACGAAAAGTAATTGAACATGTGGTTCGCGAACCTTTCATATCATTTCAGTATGAACGTACTGTATATGCATAAGATAATCTTCATATATATTATTATATGAAAATAATAAGACCATCTATATAGTTTTAAATACAAATTTGGTATATATCCCAGTTTTCATTCACTCTTTTATTGCTATTCCCATTCTGTTCGTTATTTGATCTTTTAATATATTTATTTACGTATGCTCATGTAACAACAGAGGAAATCATCACATTGGTTTCCTTTTGCTCTCCTCGATCATAATTAATACTAACACCCCTTCTTTCTTCCGTCCCCTTTGATCTTCTTAAGGGGAGATGGGTCGTTTTTCTAGATCCCCTGCTCCCTCATGTTTAGCCCCATTAGTTTACAGATTTTAAGATGTTTGCCCCATTAGTTTGTCGATTTTAAGACCTTTCGCCCCATTTCTTTGTCAATATTAAGACCTTTCGTGCTATTTAGGTGTCGATTTTTTTCCCAGGCGAACGATAGTATGCCGGTAATTTTGGAAGAACCGGCCTTCGGCCCGGACATTTTCTACCGAAATATGTACAAATTTATCTAGAAGGGGGATCTAATGGATGTTTTTTTTTAAAGTTTGTTGGAGGTCTAGGTAGGACACTAAAAACAATAATATATATATGAAATTATCGATTTAAAAATAAACTCTTCCCCCTTAATATATTCCTCCGATGTTCTATGTTATTCCTACCATCTCTATGGTATTAAATGTGCGTTCTTGGAAATTGGCATTTATATTATTATTTTCATTGCTAGAATACACTCGATATATTATCGTATTATGTTGTTATTTTTAATCAGTATTCGTAATTAATTCAAATTTCCTCCGTAAAAATAACATAAAGCTAAAGAACTACTAAATAGACAAACTAAATACGAATATATTAAAAAATAACCGTAGCTATTTAGACCAAATTTGGAGAGCACTATCATATCTCGCGTATGTATGTAAAACGCAATTGCACTCACTTGATGTGCATATAATATTATTTGTAACACGAAACGCAGTTTTTCTAACACGAACAGTAATATTTAACCTGTATAACATTGATTGAAAGTAACCAGTACATCATTGATTAACTGGTATTGCACGCAATGGCTTCAACTTCAATCATAACGATGTACGGAAATACAAAAATACTCTCCAATCCTATGAAAGTTGATTAGTAAGCTATACATTTATGCTAAGAACAGACAACATATAATTGATAATCTGCCGCTCCGGTAATAGATCTATAAGGAACATCATCAGACAACTAAAATATTAAGATGTTATTATTTGTGTGTGAAACATAATTATACTGTAGGTGAATGTTTACTACTTCCTCCAACTCAATCACCATTCCCTCAAAGTCTTTAGTCTAAAGATGAACACAAAGAACCTGTCGCAGTAATGAACACTAATATATTCAATATTAAAAATACATTAAGAATATTTGTAAGTTTAAGTATTTCTGCGTTGCTAAATGTATGCCGGTGTATATTCGCGTTTACTTCAAGTTAATCCTGACAAATGGATCTTCTGTCCGATAATTTATGAGATTGTTGACTGGCGGGCAAATAGTTGTTTTTAGGTGTGTTTGCCTCAGTTGCGTAAGCGAGCGGAAGGTACACTCTGGGACATACATCGTTGGAAACCCTCATTGCCCTATTAAAACTCCCTCACTCAAGCCCCAGCCAGGAATAACTAAGTGCATTTAACGACTAAACGCTCCTGTTTACGTTGCTCATCACCTCTGCTGCTCTCTCTGCCCAGCCTCCAGCCTTTCATCTCCGGCAAACGTCTTTAATAGGCAATTTGTCAGGTTGCAAAAAGTGTCAGGGGCCCATTAGCAATATTAAAAGGTGGTGAATAAACGTTGTCACCATCCCTCACGCCTTCCCTTCCTGCACCTACAGCTGTCTTTCTCCTTCCTTATGTGTACAGTCTCTCATGCAAATTCGTGACATTCGTATGTTTTTCTATATGTACATGTAACCATTGTAATTAATTTATTGCGGGAACTTTCTCTTCATTAAAAAAATATATAGATGGTCTTATTATTTTCATATAATAATACATATGATGATTATCTTATCCATATATACAGTATGTTCATACTGAAATTATATTTCTTATACTGTATAATTATGTATCTTGCTTTTGATGAAATTATATGCAATATATATATAGTATTTATATATATATATATATATATATATATATATATATATATATATATATATAATATATATAATATATATATTTATATGATTATTTTAATGTATACAAATCACCTGCATACAATAGCATACACTCATATATTTGCTTCATGAAAAACTAAAACATCATTAAGGTTATGAGTAAAGTACGATTCAAAAGTTCGGCGACAACCTATCTAACATATTATATATTTATGTATCCTTAACATGCCCTAAGTGTGTGTGTGTGTGTGTGTGTGTGTGTGTGTGTGTGTGTGTGTTGTGTGTTGTGTGTTGTGTGTGTGT